>JACATO010002342.1:0-24426 GCA_018389105.1 Nautilus pompilius
GAGATTTAGACATAGCATTATATATGGAGAGAGAGAGAAGATCATAAGAATATGAGTAGAGAGGAACATAAGAGAGAGAGAGAGAGATTAATACATTACATATGAGAGAGAGATAGTAGAGAGAAGAGAAAAGTAAGACCATACATAGAGAGAGAGAAGTAGACATACATAGAGAGAGAGAGAGAAGAGAGAAAAGTAGAGACTACATAGAGAGAGAGAGAGAGAGAGAAGTAGACATACATAGAGAGAGAGAGAGAGAGAGAGAGAGAGAAAGTAGACAATACATACAGAGAGAGAGGAAAGTAGACATACATAGAGAGAGAGAGAGAGAGGAGATGGGAGAGAGAGAAAGAAGAGATGAGAGAGAGAGAGAGAGAGTAACCGCGTAAATCTCCTCCAAAATGAGGTAAAGAAGTAATCTACACTAACGACCATAATTGTGTACCGACTGGCGGAATGAGCCCCGCGCGTTTCGCGATAATCGATTTCTTATTTCATCGATCCGCACGCTGTCTGTTAGCGCGCGCGGCTGCTGGAAGATGCTCGAATAATAACCGTGGCGAACTCTGATCGCGCGAGACTTTTTCAAAAATCGCAGTGTCCCTCTTTGAGGAATAACCGAAGGCGACACAGAACAGGATAAAATCGAGGCACAAGAATCTACACTTTTTTCATCCTGTCGATTTATTTGTGTAAAACTAATTTCAATAAATTACATTAATTTTTTTTAAAAAATTCATACGCTAAGTTTAATTTCGTTCTGACTGTCGCCCTAGGCCGGAAGTAGCCTGCCCACCACCACCCACTTCTTACACGCGCCAACCGCCGTGTTCATTACCAATCACTTATCCGAGTCGCCCTACACGGGAACTCTCCCGGTTTGTTTTCTTCTTTTTTCCTTTTAACCCCCCCGCCCACCCCCCTATTTTCACCGAGATGGTGGATGGCTTTAACAGCGTTAACTTCTGCAGAAATTCTTTGAGCCTAAAGCTACACAAAAACCGAATGGATTAATTTAAAAAAGAGAAATCAGTATTTGAGACTATGACTGGGGAGGGTCTGAGGATCACTTCCCACTATACGTAGTAGGCACGATTAGTCTAAGGCAGCTTCCAGGTTTTAACTTGACTGGACAGAGATCGCCGCAGTATAGGAGATGACAGTAAGCAGATTAACAAAAAAACAACAACAACAACAAAAACCATGAATATTTAGCTACGATTTTTTTTTTAAAAAAAAACTCAATATATGCATATTTTTTTTTCCCTGTTACTTTTGTTATCAGCTCCCCTCTCGCACGCCAACAGCCCACGTTACTCAGATCCGCTGTTACCATGGAAGCCACATGGCGGTATTAAGTTTTTCTTAACCCTTCCACCCACCTTTTTCCCCTTTCTCTCGACCTTACATTAGGACGCAAAAGTTTTCCGTTCCGAGAAACTCTCGGTTTCGGACAGATGACACACACACACACATATATATATATATACACACATCTCGGCTCAGGCGGCTGGCTGGCTGTCTTTCCGAGAGATGCTGAAGAACATTCTATAAACGATTTTCTCTCTCGTGTTCGAAACCGCTCAGAGAGAGCGCACATCTAACGATCGATTTTACTTGTAAATAGACTTAGCCGGTGTATCGATCGACATATCGGTACACTGGAGAGATGACGTAATACAAGTAGGAGAGTGTTTCAGGCATTCGTTCATCAGTCTCTCCCCTCCCACCAACCACCTGAAATATAAGGGACAATTTCCTGACTCAGTCATATTTACTCCACACTGTTAAAAAAGATTAAATCCCACCCAGCGTTAAGAACTACACTAACTGTAAAAAATTAGTTTCGGCCATCTCCGTGATGGGGTTCAGTAATTCCTCGTCCAAGCCGATTTTCTTCGTCTGTAGGGAGTCGAACCATTCGGGGGTCCGAAGTTATAACCTCATCAGCCATTGCCGGGTTCTGGCAGCGACGGATGAGGGGGGGGGGGATGGTGATGGAGAAAGCAGGTCGGGAATAATTATTATAGACTGAAATCAAAACGAATGCGCGGTCGATAAAGGACTGTAGAGTAAGGATGCAGAAGAAAACAAGGAACGAATTCCGAGAACGGCATCACGCATTATCCGAATGCGAGGTGGCAAATGTGGTTAAAGGGCGTTCCAGCCCTTGAAAACCCTTCGGAGGCATTGTCTCGCGCTTGCTAGGCGGTAAGCGGTGTCGGTGAGGTCCGCCAGGCGAGACCCGCAGAAGAAAGCGCCGTTCTACACAAAGGGTCGGGCGCGGGGCTTGTACCGGACGACAGTGGTCATCCCCCTCCATCCCAGTCCCGAAACTGCCACTTATATAAATTCTGTCAACCGGGGGTCGCCGTAAATGGCGCCAGAAGTGTTGGGGCTGTGGGGCCCCGGCGACGGTTTAACCGGCCGACCTAGCAAGGCGGAAAGTTGAACGGGGGCAAACGGAAGGGGGAGGAGATAGATGTTCGAGTTTTTTGGAGAAGGACCGAAGGAGACATGTAGGGAGATGAGGAGGAGGAGGAGGAGGGGGGAGTCCCTGACCCACTTGAGACCGTTAGCTATCTATCACACGCCCCTCGTCATTGGGGGGGGGGCGGATCTATAAAAACAAGGAAGATGGAGGATGGAGGCGAGGGTTAGACTTAGACATCTCCGGCTGGTTGTTAGGGTAGAGGTTATTCCCCCTCTACACCCGGAGATGATCTGGTGTATACGACGTCGATTATCGCTCTTTGTGAGTTCAGAGAGGAACTACCGCAGTATAAGTCGCGTCCCTGTATTAAAAAAATAGAGACTAGCCCCGGTTTTCCCTGTACCTAATCACAACAAAAAAAAAGGGGGAATGATGGAAGTTATGCGCGGTACCTTTCCTTAAAAGTAAAACAAGTTATTGATCTTCGATCAAAATCTACTGGCATTAATTAAAGGTAGGTGTTTCTTAGCCGATGTATGCTCCAAGCTCTTCCCTAACTACTGAACATCTTACTGAAATTGTCCTTCAAAACTCCAATTTATTCCCCCCGCCGTACGTTTGGCAGGAACCATTTCGGTTTTTGTATTTCAGAAAACAACAACAACAACAACAACAGTTCTATAACATTCTGCGAGCGCGCGCCGCCCCTCTCTCCTATAGATAAACATCCGGGTATTTACCTTCATGTGGCGAAGCACAAATTTATAAATCTAAAACGATGCCCACAGACCTGCTTATAAATATATTTTTCTTTTTTTATGGCAGCCGGTCTTGGTGTCGTGCTACAGCAAACAAAGCTGTATGCATACTTCATCTGGCATTGATAATCAATGCTACCTGACTCAGGTAGTGCGCTCCGTCCGCTGGCGCCTGGATACCAAAATAAATCAGGCTGGGTCTCTAAACTTGGCACCATCGTACAACTTCGAATAGATAAATACGAGTGGCCCTTACATGATCTACTGTATCTCCCCCCCAAAAAATAGGGGAAAAAAGGACCATTTCGATGTTTGAATATCAAAGGTAAATTGTGTCTGAAAACGCAACATACATTCTTTAAGTTAAAAATTAATTATGAGAATTTATTATATTACGTCACTTTTAGAATTGCATCAAACCGTTATTAGGAGAAAATACAGATGGTATGTATACATATAAAGTAATTATCTCCAAAGTCTTAATATAATTGGGTATTTTATGCTTTTTTTTGCTTTATAATTTTGCATATATTTACATATTTCTTGCTAAATTCAAAAGCGCGCCGATTCTACATCATTTAAAAATATCCAAATAATTAGAAATTTATGAGAACAAAAGCAAAAACTCACACTTGTACTTGACCTTGTTAATCTCTACCTTTTCCCAGGTATCAGCGCTCAGACAGATGACAGGTGCGGTGGTCAACAGATTTCTGTTGCTATCCATTTAATTCACCTTTGTACGTGTGAATTATTTTCATTCTGATGTCAGACGACTTTTAATTGTGTATAATACATAGGTTCTTCTTTTAAAATATTTTTGGCGTGGAGCAAATCCCATCTATTATTCATCATCATTAAGAAACAACAGCCAACTTTGTTTCCGTCGATCGGTTCTATGAAAAGGTATTAAAAATTGTAATAAATTAAAATCTGTAGCAATTGCCTCGGCTATTAGCTGTCTTTCGCTTTATAAGATGATTTTATCATCGTCTTCTTCTTACTTTTCTCTTTTAAAGCCCTCAGCATCTAACAAGCGGACATCCCCAAAGTTCGGAGAATCAGGTGACTAACTCGGCAGTGTAGGGAGCCGAGGAGAAGACGCTAAACACCTCTCCGATCTGCAGGAATCGCTAAAGATAGATCTGTCTCTGTTGTTTGTTTTATTACGTTACTTTAAGAACAAACGGCTGCAGTAAGGTTTCGGGAATATCTTGCGGCTCCCCTATCTTGTTAGTAATTTGTAAATCTACCACTCGCGCCTTTGGCTATCCTGATCTAGAGAGGCGTCGAGACCGTTGTAGATGTCACTTCACCCTTCCAGAACCGCCAGCATTCTAACACGCTTCTGAAGCTCCCGAATTCACTTTTGATTCGCGATTATCCGTTCTTAACGGTTGATTTTAACTTCGTTGTGGTGTACTGTTGTGGAAGGTACGCTTATAAAACGAAAAGCCATCCGGTTTTGCAACCTCCCACCCCATCCCTAGCGAGTTCCTCCCTTCTTCGTGCAGGAGCGAAAACAGCGTATTGGCTTCGGGTTTTTGTCAAGTTACATCTTCGCATCGACCGATAACATGTTCTAGACAGCCGACGAGTAAGAAACAAATGCCTAATATTTCTTGGCCGCACTGTACATTACACAACTTGCTCCTGTAGGTACTAACTAACACTTTTCCACTACAAAGCAAGCACCCAGCCAGTAATGACAACCTCGAGTTCTTTCCCCTTACCGAAGCAATACATAAACCCGCACCAACAACAAAGGCGAATTTTCCTTCTTTAAATTCCTGACGTGGAAATGTTTTCTTTTATGACGTCATTTATGTCTGTTTTATATCATTAAAAATGAAAACTATTTGACAAAAAAATTCTGTAACGAAAAGTCGGTTCTTTATGTGTGACAAGCGAATTAACTACCCGAACGTTAAATAACAATTTTTAGAAATATCGCATCGCTATAGTTCAGTCACGTGCTAATATAGTACACCATGATTGGTTTATATAATTCAGTCACGTGCTGATTCGTGCCAGCAGTCTGGAAGTGCCATTTTTACGGAAGGACTATGAAAGTATAGTTACAGCAGCATATCATGGTAGTGCGAGGAATACTGTGGCTCGTGGGAAGGAGATGTCACATGACAAGCGTATGGGTCGTCGGAGTCTCAGTGACTGAAAGGCTGCAGCATGTGGCAGATTGCAGCTCGACTTCGTGTTTCAGCAAGAAATGTATGCAAGACCAAGGAGGATACGTGCTATTGATACTGTTGACACTAGACTCGGTCGAGGAAGAAAGCATCACTTTTGGAGAGTTCGGACCAAGCACCTCGGAGTACAGACAACAAACCGATGCAGATCTTGTGAATAACCGAGCTGCAAGCATGGGTGTGGACATTTTCCCAAGAAACAATGGTCTCGGGTTTTCGGGCAGCTACAGATTCACTTTCAGAGAAGAGGTTACCAGAGGGTGTGGCTGAAATAGGTGGCGAAAATGCAACAGTATGGTGACCAAACCTGGAACACAGATGAATCTTAAGTATGAACTGTTTTACAATAATCAACTGCAGTTTGTTCGGAGGCGAACCGTAGAGCTGTATAACAGCTACAGTGAAGGATGATCAATACAAGTGTGAGGCTGTTTGTGAGCCGGGAGCGGTGGAGATTTGCGTAAAATCGAAGGGTACACCGACTGTCGACAGGTACAGGCAGGTTCTCACCCATCATGCATTCTCTAAGGAAGACATCTCCGTGGGCGGGGATTTTACCTTCCAGCATGACAATGACTCCAAGCAGACAGCCAGTATTAAACTAACTGAAACTTACAGAGACTGATGGCGCACATACAAAGATGCTTTGGCTTGCATAAAGTCTCAATGTGAACAACGTTAAGAGTATATAGAATTATACGGCTACTAAGAATGTCAAACGGCAACCGAACACCTTGGATAAATTGTGGAAAGTGCTACAGGATATTTGGAACAAAATTCCAAGGTCATACATCGATATGACCTGCATCGGAGCATGAAAAGAAAGCACTCACAGAACAAATACTAATGCACTGCACAACGTGTTCATTTTGCTTTTGTATATTTTATATAAAGATGCTTCGTGTACATATTATATAATTTTCTCATTTGAAATTACTTATTATGTGTTTCCTTAATGCTTTCATTACTCCATATACATATAACTTAAAATATTGAAACACGAAAAGATGTTTGTTTCCATTGTTAGTATTGCGTAATTGATATTGATGTATGCAAAAAATTATGAGAGGACGTGTAGTATTTTAACGGGCACGTGCCTAGCAAATACTGTACCCCATAACTGATTTCTGTGCCTCACCTGTTGCCTATAATAAGGTGACTGCATTTGAGCCTGCGACATGTGATAAGCCATCCCATTAAAAAAACATCGTGGCAGGTAAGTTGGTTCTTCACATCTACTCTAACATCATTTGACCTGTAATAATTACACACACACACACACGTGGCCGTAATAAAATAAGCATTCAAGCACAGATAGGAGACTATTTCGGTAATAAAATCCTGTGACAAAATTTTAAAAAATTTAAAAAAAAAAAAAGTATGGATTTTTAAGAGCCAATGTAACTGCATACACTAATAGATCGATACACGTGTTAAATATATAAAAATATATTTTTTATTGGTTGATCTACAATTATGACAACTAGTGTACGTGTGAGTATCCATATCTTATAACTTCCAGCGCACACACAGTCATGGGGAATGCATTCCCAAAATTTGCAAATTCTGCCACGGAGTAGGAGAGAGGACAGCACTTCAGCTATGTGACATCACGCCAAAACTACCATGCCGATCTAAAAATAGGTTTCCCCTAAAATGGACGTGTAAGTGTAACGGAAAATAGTAAAAAAAAAAAAAAAAAAAATTGAGTTGTCACACTAATCTATTAAACAAATTTGAATTAACATTTCGCTGAACTGGTCCAATTCATTACAGTAAGTCCAACAACAGCTCTGGATCAGCCGCGGAAGCAGTTCCTGCAGTCTCCGCATCTTGTCTGGAAACGAGATTTTAGGCCAACTGTTTAGTATTCGCAGCTCATCCTCTAAATCGAAAAACAGAGCTGTCAGTAAACAGCATACTGAGCTCTAATGGTTTACACACTCCAATTCTAAATAAACAGAACACTGAATGACGTCATCGTTACGATGATGCGAAAGTTGTGGTGAAAAAAATCGGGTCGATTCTCAGCTCAGTCGGATTTTTAGCGACGCGTTTTAAAAAAAAAAGTGGCAATCCATTGTAATCGAGTAGGGGCCGGGGGGCGGGTGCCTCCTGAGAAATATTAAGTCGCTAAAAATCAGAAACAGTAATTACATTTTCCAAGCAAAAGCGTCTTGTAGCGGACATGGTTTCAGTTCGTCATTTTCTTCGCCGTTGGAAGGCGAGTTTTTTTTTCAGACGCGAGTTTTCGCCCGCCCCTTTTGTCCCGCACTTTGTCACTAGAGGATGAAAGGGTTAAAAAAATTTTGGTCAGTCTAGGTGTTTTTTCCCTGCGCACGCACGGACTGCGCGCCGAGCGACACTTCCGGATAGCTTACAAAAGAGCTTACACACCGGCAGCCTCTTAGCTTGACGAAACCTCTCTCTCTGTAATCTCCTCTCTTCTCTCTCCTCTCTCTCTCTCTCTCTCTCTCCGTAATGATGTCAAGTTTCCCTCTCTCCTCTCTCTCTGTATGACGTCATTTCTCTCTCTCTGTAATGTCCGTCAATCTCTCTCTCCCTCTCTCGCTCTCTCTCTCCCGCTCTCTCTCGCCCTGTAATGACGTCATTTCTCTCTCTCTATGTATGTCGTCATCTCTCTCTCCTGTAATGACGTCTTTCTCTCTCTCTGTAATGTCGTCATCTCTCTCGCTCCCGTCTCTCTCTCTCGCTCTCTCCTCTCCTGTAATGACGTCATTATCCTCTCCCCTCCTCCTCCTCTCTCTCTCTCCCTCTCTCTCTCTCCCTGTAATGACGTCATCTCTCTCTCGTCTCTGCTGAATGTCCGTCATCATCTCTCTCTCTGTAATGACGTCATTTCTCTCTCTCCACTGTAATGTCGTCATTTCTCTCTCTCTCCCTCTCTCCCCCAGCTCTCTCTCTCTCTTCTCTCTCTCTCTCTCTCGCTCAGGGTAATGGTCTCATCCTCTCTCTCTGTAATGACGCATTTCTCTTCTCTCCCTGTAGTGTCGTCCATATCTCTCTCTCTCCCTCTCTCTCTCTGTAATGTCGTCATCTCTCTCTGTAATGACGTCATCTCTCTCTTTCTCTGTGATGACGTCAAGTCTCTCTCTGTAATGTCGTCACCTCTCTCTCTGTCATGACGTCATCTCTCTCTTTCCCTGTGATGACGTCAAGTCTCTCTCTCTGTAATGTCGTCATCTCTCTCTCTCTCTCTCTCTGTCTTTGTCAATTTGCGAGATCAAAGCCAATCATTTCGTGTGAAGTGCAAAATATCATGGAACAGGAGAGCTTTCTGATGTTTTTTTTAACTTTCTAAAGTATTTGGCACAAACAACAAGGGGACGATCACGAAAACCCGTAGACTTCTCCGCAAAATGCAAATTTAGCAGACCTGAAATAGCCCAGGATGCTTTTAAATTTCGCGACGATCTTCATCTCCCGGAAGCCAAATTCGGTAAAGATCTACTTTCATATAGCCGACTCTAAAGACCGTTGAACTATATTTAATTAGCAAATTAATATCCATTAGCTAAATTACTCGGCCGAAATCTTTAAGAATGAGGATTTACTTTCATGGAAGTTTTCCAAATGAATTGTGAGTGACATATTGGGTGTATAGTTAAAAGAATTTCTCTCATTACACCTGGAAAACAACAACAGCAGCAACGCACCACCCTCTGTCGATCTGCCGAGTTGCCATGGCACCTTAACGTCTAGGTTGTTTTAAATTCATCTCGGCTATTAAAGGCCGTATCCAGAGATAGAGCACTGAAACTCCCTAAAATAACGAGTAAAGGCGGCAGTAATTAAGAAGTGAATACTCTAAGAGAAAGGCGTGGAAGTAACAGAAGCAAGCAAACGATTTCTTGTACTTTGGTTACAAAGGAGCTCTTTAAAACCGACTTTCTATGTCTAACTGACCTTGGTCACCGTATGTATAATTTTAGAGTTACGCCTCATTCGGATTGGAAATGTTTTCTACTCAGGCAATGTCCATGTAGGCAATCGCGGATATCGCATCGCGGAAGAAGGCGCGACGAAGCTTTTGTCGAAACGTAGGTAAACGGATTTCCTTCTCTATTTCCCTTTATACCCGTAACACCCCAACGGCAACAGCTCGGCTCTGTAGCCGTGCCGAGAATTTCGGTGGAAGGGGAGGGAGGGTAACCTTTTGGCCCCCTGCCCCTTCGCGTCCCGTCATAAAAAGTCTGCTACAGCCAAGCGCGATCGGGAAACGCAGACCGACCGCCGGCGGGGGGGTGTGTGTGGGGGGGGGTCCCTGTCCCCTACGTCTTTCTTTTTGTCAGTCTATATTTCTCCGGTTAAGTCAAAACCCATCCGTCATGACTCGTTTCACGTCGACGTCCTGTCACGAGAGTGACACCGTAAACCGCGATTAACGGCGAAATTTCACGAGGCTCGCGTCAGCCGGAAGTCAGTGGAAATTTCCCGATTTCACCCACGCATAGCCCGGAAGGATTAGATATCAAGCCGGTCTCTTCTGGGTGTGGAGGGAGCGCGCGCGCGCACATGGCCTGCCATCGCAATTATCCGCTCACAAGCAAACGTTAGAACCACTCGGAATAACGCTGGGGTTTTTGCTCCTCCTCCTCCTCCCCCTCATTACGATTTATTAATTTTTAAAACTGCACCGAAGAGGGCGGGCACCATCACGGCTTACACGAGATCTGGGCCGCTGCTGCAAGGGAGATATCGATCGGTGCATACTTTGACCTGGCTGGTATTGGGAATCGATCCGGTTCGCCGCGCCAACGGCCGTAGTGACCAGAAGGGGAAAGGGAACGAGACGCGATCGGAAAACGTTTTAGAAACCAGAGGGCGGAAGAAGTAAGGAACCCCCTCAGCATGCGCGGACTGTAAATGGTATTACCGAAAGCGAGGTCGGGACACCCCTTCCGAGGACTTCCCGCTGACCCCGCCCTCGGAAACATAACGCTATCCACGTTTCTAGAGTAATGAGGCAGGATCCGGAAACATCGCTATTCCTAAGGAGTGCACGATGGGAATTACTCTGTCTATTTGTTAATTATAAGATAATTAGATTTGCACAGAAATAGTCATACATGCCATCTACGCCAGTCACGTGATTTTACACATTTAAAAAAAAAAAAAAACGCAAATAATCTCAGGTAATGCCCCCCTAAAGAGTCGGACCCCGCGATATTGTCTTAATTTCTCCAGTCCGTGTTACAAGCCGTTCGGAGTTCGGACTGCGCCAACGACCGATTTCCGAAAATTTCGGAATTTCTTTTGCGATCGCTAAATAGTATCGCAAAGTGGATCCAGGTGAGGGTCGCTGCTGCGGATAAAAGGAACACCTGGAACATCTTCAAGAGTGGAAACCCGAGAATGTGCCAATACTCGCGAGGAACGCTATCTCGCTGACATCGATGATGCAACAGAAAAGAGCAGCAGAATGGTCCAACCCCATCTCCACCGGTCTGGCCGGGGAGAGTATGTAGAACGTGGGGAAGGTGACGCGTCTGAAAAGACACTAGAGAAATGGCAGCCTGTTCTCTCCTCTGACGAGTCCAGGTTTTTGGAATTGATGTCTGGACGTCGAGCCAGCGGGAGGTGAAGCCCCTAACCACAATGTCTTCATCTCATGGTCGTGTATGGGAGCAAGAGTGTCATAGTATTGGATACATTCTGGCGTGGCGTAAAGACAAAGGCGCGTGCGCGTGTGTGTGTGTCGAAAGACCTTATGGTGAGATTCAGCGCTAATCAGCTGAGAACTACCCATCCACAACCCGCCGATACGATGGAATTAATGGAAGCTCTCACACGTATGCCACGAAACGCAGACCAAACTGCAATACATACAGATCTCGTTAATTCACGGCCTACGCTCTTTAGGCGGCGAAAGGTGGCGCTCAATCAATGGTCTAACACAGAATTACTTCGCTGTCGTCTTGTTACTGTTGCGTAATAACAGCAGGTGGCCAACGTATTATGGCAGGGCAGTGTACAAAATAACAACGAGAAGGTACTCCGATCGTGATAGACGACTGCCAGTACAGTCCAGACACGAACATTATTGAGCATATATAATAGTAATATTGACTGAAACGATTATAAAAGATACCAGCAAATGTTAATTGACCATGGAACATTGAATAAGGCGTGAAACATTCCAATCAGTTACTTTTAAAATCTCTGGTATCAGAGTGGATCTTGAAAAGAATTAAAGCACACTGCTGAGTAAAAGGGGCTGCGCGCCCACATTAACTAACAGCAATTATTAAACAGTCTGGTATTGTTATTTAATTTTTTTTTAATCGGCTCACCGCGTATTCGGCATTATGCGAGTTGCCTGGGTGATACTTTTAACATCAATTTTTCGGTGGATGGTAACAAAGTTTTGAATAATGTTTCTCTTTTTCTTCTGCACATTGTATCTACGAATTCCAGCTCGCCCCCACCCCACACGCTTGAACATTTTCTCTCTGTCGCCAGATTATAATGGAGGGGGGGTGTAAATTGGCCAACTATTTAAACATGCCCGGCTGGCGGCGACTAATAGGGCTTCACGCGCCGGGTGTGACCCAACAAACGACCTCGTCGGCGAACCTAGCGCGCTGGGTGTCTGTCTTTCAATAAGTCTCTTTAATAGACATAGAAAAGCCGTTAACCCAAAGCAAACAATGGCACCGCACCTTTACTGCATAGGAACGTCGAGCGCTTTCTAAGACCTCTTGCGGATGTAATTTCTAACTTTTATTTAGCGTTAGGTTGTTTTTTTTTTCCCTTTTCATCCCAGCCAACTTCGCTTCACTTTACCCACACCCCGCCCGCCGCGTGCGTCCCCACTCCACACCATTCGCATATTTCCATTCGCAGCAACACGATGCTAGGAAGCGAGAGATGCGGATCGTGTCAAGTTGATTGACTGTACACAACCTGTGGACTGCGGCATACGTGAGTCGACATTAATCATCGGGCGGCCTCTACACGAGGCATGACAGGAAACGGAAGCGAGATCATGGCGGAGCTTTGGAAACGAGGCTGGGATGTTCGAAAGAGCCAGGAAGCGGAAAGTCGATACCAGTGCCCTGAATAATTAAATATTAAAGTTGCCATGTTTGGGGGGGTGGTGGTGGTGGTAACGGTTTATATTTTGATAGGGTTCATCAATATTTAAAAATTCTTCATTAATGCTAAACGCGACTTCCACAGCTTGAAACTGTTAATTTCTACGTGAAACGGGATTACTGAAGATCGTCAACCATGGATTCTCACAGAAGATGCGATACGTTCGAGAAGAAAAGCGTCTTGTTTGAAACTATCCGGAGTAATTTAAAGGAAGAAACTACAGATGGCAGTTTTCCCCTTTTTTCTCCTTAGTTCTAAAGAGGAGCGAGTTAAATCTTCTGATGCAAGTTTTCAAATTTGCAGACGCTTTCGAACGCGCTAACACGAAGCAATGTCATCGTTTGACAGCGCTTATAATGCTCGGCGTACGTAGCCAGGCCATTGTGCGAGCTCTCGATGCCAGAAAGAGGTTTTTGTGGTCATTAAATCGGCTAGCTAGCCAGGCCATTGTGCGAGCTCTCGATGCCAGAAAGAGGTTTTTGTGGTCATTAAATCGGCTAGCTAGCCAGGCCATTGTGCGAGCTCCCGATGCCAGAAAGAGGTTTTTGTGGTCATTAAATCGGCTAGCTAGCCAGACCATTGTGCGAGCTCCCGATGCCAGAAAGAGGTTTTTGTGGTCATTAAATCGGCTAGCTAGCCAGACCATTGTGCGAGCTCCCGATGCCAGAAAGAGGTTTTTGTGGTCATTAAATCGGCTAGCTAGCCAGGCCATTGTGCGAGCTCTCGATGCTAGAAAGTGGGTTTTTTTTCTTCCACTGACTGAATTTGCAAGCCGTCGGGGTAAAGACGCCAGTAGTAAGTACACCCAAATGGCTCTGGCTTCCCAGATTAACCGAAGTCTAAATTAAATTGAAAATAGGTATAAATTAAAGGTAAGCAAATATTCATAAAAACAAAAATAACAACAATAATAAGAATAAAGGTAAGAGAAATAATAAACAATTGGTAGGCATTGAGCTGTTACTTCTTAGATCTGACGATAAATAGTTGTAAGATAAGTAGTTCCAACTTCAGCATACCTTTGGTTTGGACTTATCATTTTTAAAAATTTCTGTCATTTATTTATTCTCCCTGGAAAAAGCAACAAATAACATGATAAAAGAAGGATTTAGAATCAGGTAAACACCAAAAGTCTTTGAGTATGCTAAATTGTGTCTACCTAGCGAAACTCCAATCTAGTATTATGTTCTCAAGGCTTTCACAGGTATGAAAAAAGTCGAAGGCAATTTACTTTGGTGGTTAGTACCGCATCTGGTCTTAGTTATGAGGAAAGACTAGTAGAGAGACCTTGGTCGCCAAGTAAGAGAAAAAACTGTTTTTCATGGTAACGTTGTTTGGTTCTTGGCGTGTTTTCTGGGAAGGAATACTTTCGATTAGACGAAATTTCAACTCCAAGAACGTATCTTAAGCAATTAGAAGGCATAAGCATCGAACCTTTTTCAGTTAAATATCAGAAAATGTTTTCAGTAGTCAGGCATTATTGTTGGATTATAGAAATTTCTCGCTCATCTGACTACGAATAGCTACATTTTTAGACGAGGAAGTTCGCAACATCGACTTGGAATTTATTATCATCTTATTTCTGATGTCCACCACACAAATAGAGAAAACCGGAGAAGTTAAACAGATTTCTGTTAATACTGAAAGACAAGAAACCGTTATGATTATCATCGGCATTTATTCTGATTTAATCAGGCCTTTCTTTCAATTGAAAAATAGTTTTTAAGTTTACTTTTTTTTTTACCGTTGCTTATTTTCATGCAACCGTCTGATTTATTTCAACGATCGATTTCCTTTTGAAACAATGGCTTTTTCTCATACTTTCATAACTTCGTTGGGAAATATATTGAAATACAAAAGGCGACACGAAGTTCTGAGAATGGCGGGCAGGCGGCGAGAGTTGCAACGTGGAAAGAGAGATGCAAGCAGATCTACCACTTTTAATTACCAGCCTTCGTAGACTGGCCCACCTTTGGCCCACCTGGCTCGCCCAGTCAGCCGGTTCGACTTCACAGCCAACAATGAACAGAAGCCGCCGATCTTCTGAAGAGAGACTCGCGTCCGGATAAAAGGAATCTTTGTGCCGGCGAGAACGTGCTCGGCTCGGAGACAACTCGAGAAAGAGCAACCAGATGCCGACGGGCAAAGAGGTGCAGTCGAAGATGGATGGCATCAGCTACTTACGGCGCTACCCGCCGGTCTGGCCGGCTTTCTGTCGGAATGCGTAACATCAAACAGGAAATATAACGGATGGTGTGGTGTGGACTCGCTTTTTTTTCTTTTTTTTTTTGGCCGTCGTTTAAATATTTTTAATGTCCTTCGCGATAAGAAAGTAAGACAAAAGGAGCAGAAAGAGAGCGAGTATGAGAAATGGGGAGAAGGCGAGCAACAATCGAGGTGGGATAAAGTTATCAGAAATAAGTGAAGAAATAAATTCCGCGGTCAGTCAAAAGCGAAACTGGAACAAAGAAACGTTCAGGCTAAAAGACACCAAAACTCTGAAGTGTTGGGTTTAAGTGAACCCTCGTTACCCGCCATCTATGGGTTTGTTTCTCTTGTTTTTAAGGTAAAGTTCCTAAGCCAATAGATGGGGTTAGGATGAAGCCGGATGGCACGAAGTTTCTTCAAGAATCCAGAAGTATTCAGAAGACTCGTATTGAGTCTGCTGGATGAAATCTAAGACAAAGTCAAGGGAAAGTCCAAATATCAATAAATAAGTAAGTGTGAATGGTCGAAGCATCTCCAAGAGTAGATATCTAAAGAACTCCAAGACAGAGATTAGGTGCAATCTAAAGGAATCTCTATTAATGGTTAATGTTAAAGCCACCCACCAGGAGGTTTATTTCCTGTAATGTCTCATACATGTCATCTGAATAGGATCCTTCAGGTGCGGGTTTGTTGCTGATGTTGTTTTTAAGGGACTAGATTATTCTATTACTGCGGCTAGCAGTTCACCGGTTGTTACCGAAAAAACGGTTCTATCTTTCCTTTTCAGCATCAGTCGTTAAAACTGGCAGCCCTCCATTACCAACGCCGCCGCCCGCTATTGTTTTTAAAACAGAAAACGGTAAAATTAGGTTCATATAGGCGGGGTTTGATTTGTTAGGCTCTCCTGGTAATAAACTTATCCGCTAGACGTCGCTGGTTTTATGGTGGGAACAGGGGAGAGTGCGATAATTTCGTTAGTTTTCACCCGACTGGTTCCGTTTAATTTTACGTTTCTATATTTCCCGATGCCCTTTAAAAGGTGGCCGCTCGACGGCTTGCTGGGATAGACATTGCTTAAACTACGTCCGCTCTCCTGAAAGATGAAAAGCCTATGGTCTACAGTCCAGGCTGAATACGGGTTCGAATCTCGGCTTTTGGCGATCTTTTCTCCCCTATCATCGTCATCGGAATTTAAAGCTGAGAAATGGTATGGAGGGCAACCGTGTTGACTTTAAATTTTTTTATGCAGTAGACGTTATTTTTAAAAATTTATTATGATTTTACAAATTGCCTCTGCTGATCACGAGCGCCCGACCCTGGTGCTTTCAGCGATGTCAGATACTACGCAGCCAGGCGATGTGGCTTAGTGGTGAGCGTGTTGGCTTCAGGACCTAAGGGTCCTGGGTTCAATCCCTGCTGCTGGCAACATTGTTGTGACCCTTGAGCGAGGTACTTTACTGGCATTGCTGCTGGGGGGTGGCCCGTGTAGGCGCTCAGACAGAGGAACCAAGGGCGGGTGTAATCATGATAGAGGTGAGTCTCCTATGACAAGGAAAAGTCAGAAGAATAAACCATTGTTGAAGACGGATGCCCTGGATCAGAGTGCGCATGACGACGGGGCAACGCATCCCACTCTTATGAAATGAGAGATCGCAAAAGAAAGAGAATGGCCAAACGGCAGGCTGTACGTTGAGTATGTTCAACACGTCTATTTCAGAGTTTGGATTACGTTTTGAAAAGCAATTCTTCCTTTTCCGTTTCCCAATGTAAGCCACGACGCTTTCTAACGTCTTTGTTCTGGCCAAATTAAAAGATCTGTTGAATGATTTTAAAGAGAAAATGAGCAATTTAATTTTCACTTGGATGTGTATTGGAACAGAATAACGAGTAGCAGAATTATCATCGTACACAATACATGCTAGCTGAAAGAAAAGGTAATAGCATTGCACTGATCGAAAACTTCTAGTAACGTTTTCGCTGGAGATGGTTTTGTATTATGACAGATTCTATAAAGCAAAGTATATAAACTTCACCGACAATCGGTCCAGGCTCGCGAGTGCTGCTGCACAATGTCGTAAAATTTAGATTTCTTGGATTTTTAGTGTTATTAATTATGAATCAATTTCAGAGACTTCTTTCTGGAATTTATGGCTAACCTTTACCGGAAGTTTAAATGGAGCCCCCACAAATCGAATCGTACCCTATCCCGATGAGATAACGTCTGACGGTTTTTGAGAACACCCGAACACACTCTGACACACCTGTAGCCGAGATTGCCGATATTCGGCATCCACGATATTACTCACAGCTCAAAACGTTTGTTCTACTCTCTCTGCGCCAGGGCGGCGTGCACGGACGGTTGTCTTGTGGCTCCCCTCGAACTCGACAACCATCCTGTTAACAGTCGACAGCAGAATATCTACTGTCTTGGGGATTTCCCCGCCGGCTTGTGCCAACATCGTCACCCAACTAACTAATCGGCTTCTTTCAAAACTCAATCAGCTCCCCTAAACCTCTCGTTTGTGGCGCGAGTGTCTGCAGACCGATGGTCCCGCTAGCCTGCATCTGTTTAAAACTTGCGATCACATGCTCGTCATGTGACTGAAATGGCTTAATTGGACCTCCAACCATCATTTAACTCTAATAGCAAAGAAATGATACAAACGACAAGTGTTCTATGGTTTTGACTAACTAAAGAACGAAAAAACATAATAGGGAATTATAGCCTTTGGTCTGTCATATAGGTGACTCTCCGAAATTGCAAACAATTTTTGTAAAGAAACAACAGAAAGCTTAATAGCAGCTAATTTTTTCAAAATTGTTACTTTTCGTCCTACCGATCAATTTCTGACCAGAGCCTAACCCGAGAATATAGTTCGATTACTGTAGGTACGATAGGAATTATATTCATTTTGATTATTATATAGAAAAGAATAAAAACAACCGCTTCTGCCAAACGATATGAGACAACTGGGTTATTCTAGAAACTAAGTGGTAGATTTTTAAATAATAAAAGTATATTCAAACACTATAATTATTTAAAAATGAATTTAAACATGTTTCGGAACCAAAAAATGGCCAAAGATTCATCAGAATCGAGGAAAAGGTGACAGTCAAGCTAATAATTGAGCTTCATTTTTTGGTCTTCAATACCGAAAACATTTCCATCTTCTATACATATGCAAGCAAGCGACACAGGAATTGGAAAAAATATAAACTCTTTTATCTCTTCAAAATACCCCTTATACTCAATCAACGGTACTTAAAAGCTAGTAAATTGCAAAAGATAAAGGGATGTGGATGCAAGAAGATTACCTATTAACTAGAAGATTACAACAAGCTTAACGGATCATAGCAACCTTAATAGCTTCCCAAATTAGCAACTATCCATTATTTCACTAATGACGGACATCATTAGAAGATTTCTTAATTCTCACGGTTACATTGCTGCCCTCAAAAACATTTCCTGAACACGCAAAAAGTTACAAGGGATGATCTGATACAGAGCTTAGAAGACTGGCCCATCTTTCTATGAACAGACACTCAGTTTAGGTGTCAAGTAGCAGTGACTTCGCAGGGGCGGGGGTAGAATTATGGGATAATAAGAAATTACCACCGCGTTCTTTCTTATGACGCCGACACTATCAGGGACACTTTTCTTTGGCCAGGGATTTACTATTGAACTAAAACACCAATCAAAACGATGCACGAGCAGTTTGCGAGCCAATGAACGCTCAGGAGTTTCAAAATACATAGACTGGGGTCCCAGAGTTCACAAGATTTGTCTTTGGATCTTCGGAACAGCGTAGTTCTGGCAATGGGTTTAGTCTGACAGGAGCTAAATAAATACCAAAAACAAAACAAACACGCAAAACCACGAGGGAAACAATGGCCTTATCAGGAAAGAACTTTTTAAAGCAGAGGATGGTTTAATGAACCAACGCTTTTAAGAATATCCTAGTTTATAAAATGGTTACTTGAAAAGGCTATAAGAATATAAATAAACGCAGTTTACAAAGGTGTCCAATAATGATAATTCGCCATGTATGAAAATGATAACATACAGGGCCCTGACATAATAATTTTGAAATCTTCTGTTATTACAATATGTTAGTTCGTTGTGTAGAAAGGCGAATAAAAAGAAGCAACTGAGTTAGATTCTTCTTGGTCGGGCCACTTATTGCGGCACGAAAAGGTTTCTACCCTGGTTGGCTTTGAGTCAAGGAGATTTTGTCCCTAATTCTACCATGTGGGAGAGATTTGAAAACGTTGTTCTCAGCTGACGATCCAAATTCTCAAGATACTCGATCCGATTCATATTCTAGGTATCCCGGAAAGTAGTTAGATGCCTTGATTTCCACATCCGGGTTGTTGTTTTAGGAGAAATGGGGCATGTATCGCCATTTCCTGTGGAATATGGGAGTAGGTACAAATGCAGGAGATGTTTTTTTTCTGAAATAGCAATGCAAACAGACGGAGACGCCCAATGTAAAGTTCGGTCAGGTACAGACGAGCAGCAGAGCAGCTGATGTAATATAGCAAGGCAGGGTACTTGACCTCAAAATGACATGGCTGCTTTCATAACACTTGGAGCGAGCTCTATATTTCTCTGGTAAACCTCTGCTAAAGTCCTTCTGTTTATACTTTCCTTCTAGCCACGTGTTATCCGCCATATTTTCAATTGGACGCACCAATCACACAGACACACACAAAAAAACAGTATATGAAGCTGCGTCCGTCTACAAAAATCGAATTCACTTGTTAACCGGTGCTCAAAATTTCCTCAGAAAGTGAGGGGTCTGCCATTGCGGTTTCATAGGCCAATGGGATTCCACAACAGTTGCTTGAAACAGAGATTGGCGGAAATCGATTTTGTAAAGGTCGGTGTTGTAGTACTGGGATATTACCATCGAGTGGCGTAAAGTATGCGTAGAGTATTTATGGTTTGACAAATAAATACTACGGATTTTGTGAAACTTCTTTTGTGTGTGTGATGGGGGAGGTATCAAACAGAATGGTGCCCCGAGTGATGCGGGAGCCCAGATGACAATAAAACCGTCCTCCTTTTTTTTTTTTTCTCTCAAGCAAAACTTTACGAGAATAATTTTAAATGATGGATTTAGTACCAGACTAGACCCGAGGAGTTTGAATAACAACATTGTAAAACAGTTAGAGAGAGAGAGAGAGAGAGAGATAATGGAGAGAGAGACTTGACGTCATTACAGAGAGAGATGACGTCATTACAGAGAGAGAGAGAGAGAGAGAGAGAGAGAGAGAAGAGAATGGAGAGAGAGAGAAAGAGAGAGAGAGAGATGACATCATTACAGAGAGAGATGACGTCATTACAGAGAGAGAGAGAGAGAGAGAGAGAAAGAGCGAAGAGAGAGAGATGTAGATGCGGGAGAGAGAGATGGAAATTTGAGAGAGAGAGATAATGGAGAGAGAGACTTGACGTCATTACAGAGAGAGATGACGTCATTACAGAAGAGAAAGAGAGAGATAATGGAAGAGAGAGACTTGACGTCATTACAGAGAGAGATGACGTCATTACAGAGAGAGAGAGAGAGAGAGAGAGAGATGATGCGGGAGAGAGAGATTTTTGGGTAAAACAATACGTTTCCACATGATGACTAAAAAGAAAAAAAATAAAAGTATCAGCAGTGAAAAGATGGGGGTTTGGAGGTGAGAAACCAAGTCCCCCGGTCCCAGAGTACGCGGAATATTTTAACACCGCTGGCCGGTTAGAGGGTAAGTACCTCTGAGTTACAGGTTAATGGTAGTCGTTCACCGACTGGCCGCGGGGGATCCCTGTTCTTGGAAGCCAATTTACACTCGCCAGTAGCGAGAGACGGCGCGGCGAATTTCTCGCACCTGATGTATGGCCGAACGAATGAACAAATATGACAATAACATGCAACGCTGCAATTATCTCCGAACCTACTGGATATTTCCACGTGTCGGTTTCATCCCCGGGTAGTTAACCGCCGTATTTATGACAAACTTCGGAGTTGGACGTGTGAGAAATTTGATAGCGCATGACGAAAGCGAAAAGAAGGGGGAAGTTTAGCGTACGACACGTCTGGTAGCGAGGGGGCCCTCAGATTCACAGCTGAGCGAGGCCGGAGCGCTATAGCGGAGAAGTCTATTAATTCTGGTTCCGAACGCCTCTCACAGCATCAATTGTTGTTAACACGTCGCTACCAGGGGACTTTTAACATTTACAGACGCCTTCGCTTCTCGTGCTCTCGACGGCGTTAAACGATTTCCTCTAGCCTGGTTCGAACGTGGACGATGATTTAGCTGTGTGTCAGGTTACAACTGGCTCTTGGTCCAGGCCGGACCGGGGGTTTTTTTGTTGTTATTTTTTTGCCTTAACGGCTCGGCATCTTCAACTCCGCGCGCCATGCTAACTACCTACCTCGGTGGGAATTGGCAGGGAGGTTTCTACGTGTGGAACCGACTGCAAGATATCGCGTAGGCTGGACAGATCGGCTCTAATCCATCTTTCGGGGAAAGGGCGACTTCTGAATTCGTTTAGCCGAATGTTTGTTCTGTAGAAAAGACGACGTGTGCGGAGAAGGGATTACAAGCTCACGGCGGTTTGTTTCGCAAATAAAATATCTAAGTAGGTTTTGCCAGCATTTTTTAAAATATAAATCTATTTATTTTATATCTTTCTCTCCGATCTGCTAACCATCGTCCCCCCTCTCTCTCTCTCCATCATCTCTCTCTCATCTCTCTCCAACATCTCTCTCTCTCTTATCATCATCATCATCTCTCTCTCTCTCTCATCATCATCTCTCTCATCATCATCTCTCTCTCTCTCATCATCTCTCTCTCTTCATCATCATCTCTCTCATCATCATCTCTCTCACTCTCTTCATCATCATCTCTCTCATCTCTCTCTCATCATCATCATCATCTCTCTCTCATCATCATCTCTCTCTCATCATCTCTCTCTCTTCATCATCATCTCTCTCTCATCATCATCATCATCTCTCTCTCTTCATCATCATCTCTCTCATCATCATCATCATCTCTCTCTCTCTCTTCATCATCATCTCTCTCTCTCTCTTCATCATCATCTCTCTCTCATCATCATCAGCATCTCTCTCTCTCTTCATCATAATCTCTCTCTCTTCATCATAATCTCTCTCTCATCTCTCTTCATCATAATCTCTCTCCTCTCTTCATCATCATCATCATCTCTCTCCTCTCTCGCTCTCCTCTCTCTCTCATCTCTCTCTCTCTCTCTCTCTCTCTCTCTCTGCATACGTCATAGGTCCTGATGGGATTTTTTCATGACGAAAAACTAGTGACATCATTTCTTCGTCATTTAGACGAATCTACGCTCCTCCTCAGGTCGGACAAACCGGTTTCTCTGGTCCAGATCCGGCGCACTGTACTCGTTAGGAATCGATATGCGAAAGATCACCGTAGCTGGTGTAACGCAGCGATAGATAATTGACATCGATTAGGCCGTATGTATGTATGTGAAAAAACGCGTGGAGCAGGCGGCGCGGTAGTCGTCCAGTTGTTGGCCCGCTAAGCCGCCATGATTAAAGGTCCGAGTTCGAGTTCCGGTTGGAACCCGATCGCTTTGTCGCACCGGTGTTCGTTCCGGCTTCCTCTAACGTTTACCGGTAGGGCTTTCCTTGGGTGCGTACGAAAGCACTGCGGTGAATGTCTGGCCGGGACTCAGTCAAACACGCCCTCAAATTAATAACCTGAATCTGTCCTCAGCAGTTGCAGCTCTCTCTCTCTCTCTCCTCTCTCTCTCCTCTCTCCTCTCTCTCGCTCTCTCTCTCTCTCTCTCTCCATGTCAGGCTTAAAGGGCGAACTTCCACGCACTTTACTCAGCGCCGAGTCCCCCAAAAAACGATCGGTTAGTTTTCGTCCGATTGTGTTGCTGCCTTCAAACTGGTTCGGTGATTTTCCATCCAGAGCCAGTTGGTAATCATCGCCGTGTTAACAGATCTTAATCTACTCGGACAACCACTAACACACACACACACACTCTATGGTTCCGTGCTTCACACCGCCATATCGTCAGATAGTTTCGGGATAGAGTCAGTAAAAATGTCTCTCGGCTACCCCCCCCATCTTTCCCCATAATCTAATTCCATCGCCCTACTTGGACGATTGACTTAGAGCCGACTATAAACACTATGACATATCCATTTCCTTTATGCGCACAGTTCAATCCATTGTCCAGTAACCTTTCACAATAACTTCGTGAATAAACACCGATTTCTTTTTTTTTATTGATGAGATAGTTTTTGTGTGTTTGTGTCAGCTAATATAACGCAGGTTGCTGTTGATGCATTTTAATATCATCCACCACTAAGCAATCTCTTCCAACTCGATTTGCGTGAGAAATTGATTCCGTGATGTTTTGGATATTCTTTACCATTTCTATGCTAAGAGGGCGTGATTCCTCTTCCCACCAAATCGTCATCAGGGCCATATTCATGGACTTCTGAACAGCAAGACATAATAATAATAATAATAATAATAATAATAATAATAATAATAATAATAATAATAATAATAATAATAATAATAATAATAATATAAAATATAATAATAATAAGATAATAAAATAATAAGATAATAATAATAATAATAATAATAAATAATAATAATAATAATAATAATAATAATAATAATAATAACGAATATCTAAAAATGCGTATTCTTGTCTCGAATTGTTGTTTTCATGGGGTACCTTCTCCAACGACTTTAAAAAACCCCATAGCTTCTCTACACACTACCGTCAATCTCGCCAATACAGGCTGTAAATGTGACATTTATTCGGTTGACATGAATGCACTGGACAACAGAACAGATGTTTGACTGTGTACAGTTAATGCCCGGATCATTTCTACCAAAAAAAAATTACGGTCTGATTTTAATTTCGGTTTGACTATTTCTGGCTGAAATTGTAAACAAATCGAAACAAAGACTACTCCGCCTGTGTAAATATATATGACAAAGGAAGTTTAGAATAAATCTGCATTACTTCAGGTGAGACGCAAACCAAGCTTTGATGCAGAGCAAAATATGCAATAGGGATTAAGGGCAAATCCATTCTTGGGAAAACTGGAGTTGATTTCATGTCTGCTAATTTATTTACTTTCCGCTTTTGCGGTCTTGTTGTTTCTGAAGATATTCAATAAAAATAGGTGAATAGACGGTGGACTCCAAAAAACTGAAACGAAAACTTACGGTTAAAATGGGTGAAAATTAGGAACTTTAATAAATTGATCAGCTGTTTTTTTTTCGTTGCTTTTGTTTAACTCCAAAAGGTTTGAGGTACAGCGTTGATTTATTTAACTAGATCTACTAATGCACTGCGTGTTTGCGGATGCATTAGCCACTGATCAATTCCCTGAATTAGTGATTATTTGGTACTAAGAAATAGGTAGGTCCGGCAGTTTGGCTAAGCAAAGCGACGTTAAGCAAAATCTACGTCGAGTCGGTACAGCGACGTCGTCGAAGTTTGCAGAGGAACCGACCAGACAGACAGACAGACAGACAGACACCCAGTCTCCATCATATAGAAGGAACATCACCAAGGAAATCGATTGGTCGCCTGGTTGTTGATTCCCCGCCCCCCCCCCCCCCTCAGCACGGTCGGTGCTAGTTCTGTGTGCTGGCATCAAAGCTAGATATCGATACAACAGATTTCAAAGCATTT
>JACATO010002343.1:0-10407 GCA_018389105.1 Nautilus pompilius
CCCCGAGGTGTATTCTTTGCGCCAAACACCCCCCCCCCCCCGTGCGCTTCTCTGTCGCCTTTAATTCTATTCATTATATGGAGATACGTATTGCCAGCGGGCAAGGACATTATTTCATATCCCTTTAACTGCTTCTCCCCCTCACACACACCACACACAAAGGATAAATAACTATCTAATCCGACTTGGGATTTCGTGCTAGATCCCTGACTACGCCTGCACCGCGTCGTTCGTTGAGCGCACGTCTTCTATTAGCATTAATTGCTTCCAGGTTTTGAAGCCGGGACTGTGACGTTCTGCTGCAGTCGCTATGGCTGCCCGGTGATGTCACTGGCCCGGTGTGGTCGGCCGTGACGCCCGGATCGGCTTCTGATGGAGAGAGAGAGAGATGGGGGGGGGGGATATATGTATACTAAACTCTAGACGATATGGAAAAAGTAGTTATTCAAGACAAAGCTGTTCATCTTCGCATTTACATTGATGTTTTCCTTCCCGACAGTTTTGAATACCCACCCCACTTTTTCCTAAGCCCGGCCGCCGTCTGGCTGCTGCCGACTTCTTCTTTGGCCAAAACCCTGCCGCAGAATTTCTCGAAGACTTTCCCCTCCCATCCCCCCCCCCCCCACGGGTGCAGGCGGCGCGTGCCCGACAAACCCCAGTGGATGTCTCGTGGAAGGTTCGAAGCTGGTGTTTGGGCGAGCAGCAGTTCTTCCGAACAGACGGAAAAATGGCAACCAGGTGTCGTCTGGGTTTGTGGAAAAACAATTCTCCAGAATTCGAACTTAATATGAAATAATCTGTTCAAATTTACGAATAGCTCAGCGTTTTTATTGTTTTATTCTATTCCTCTTTTTTTGTGGGGCGGGTAGAAATGGCATCTGGATCCTTGAACTGCAAATATTCTTTTATATTTATTGAAAAGGGAAGGGATGGGGGGCAAAATGGTAGTGGGGGGGGATACATGCTTTAAGCTCTCACCTCAAAAGGCCTAGATGATGCGCACGCATGATAAGACGGTGCCCGCTCGGCTGTGATGGTTGCCTGGCTACACAAGAATTCAGGATTTTACCCGGTAACCGGCCCTGCTGCAGTTCTGATTGCGTGCACGAGTTCAAACGTTTGTGTGCAGCCTGCAGGAGGCTCTCTCTCCATCTCTCTCTCTCCATCATCTCTTCTCTCTCTCCACATCTCTCTCTCTCTCCATCATCGCTCTCTCTCTCCATCATCTTCTTCTCTCTCTCGCTCTCTCCTCTCTCCAACATCTCTCTCTCTCTCCTCCCTCTCTCTCTCCCCTCTCCATCTCTCTCTCTCTCTCTCTCTCGCTCTCTCTCTCCCTCTCTCTCTCTCTCCCTCTCTCCTCTCATCATCTCTTCTCTCTCCCTCGCTTCTCTCTCTCCCTCTCTCTCTCCATCATCTCTCTCTCTCTCCCTCTCTCTCTCTCTCTCCTTCTCTCTCTCCATCATTCTCTCTCTCTCCCTCTCTCTCTCTTCTCCCTCTCTCTCTCCATCATCTCTCTCTCTCTCCCTCTCTTCTCTCCTCTCTCTCTCTCTCCCTCTCTCTCTCCATCATCTCTCTCTCTCTCTCTCTCCATCATCTCTCTCTCTCCTCCCCTCTCTCTCTCTCTTTCTCTCCATCTCTCTCTGCCTCTCTGCTCGAAAAACACGCAAAACAAGCTCCTTGTGTGTGGGCGGGGAGAGGAGGAGGAGGAGGTTAGTCGGCGGAGTTTGACCAGCCTACTCAGCTTCAGTTTCTATTGAGACCCTTTCACGCCGAAAAGGAAAAATTGGATTGTTACGGGTGGTGTTTCTCCACCCGCTACTTTACTTTTAATTTTGTTTGATACTGTTTCATGTGTAAGATTAGAGTGAACGTGCCTCATGTCTCTCACGTCTCTCATGTCTCTTATGTCTCTCATTTCTAGGAGGAATCGCGCTCCCTCAACCCCTCCAAAACAGGTTGTTGTTGTTTTGTTATTATTATTATTATATTATTATTATTATTATTATTATTATTATTATTATTATTATTATTTAATATTGCGCTTTAGTTATATTTTTCGTGGCCCCCCCTCTGCCCTTTTATCCACTTAAAAAAAGAGAAATCGCATGAAGTCATCAATTCCGCAAGGGATAACGGCCAGCGGGATCCCAGAGTCATTTTA
The DNA here is from genome assembly GCA_018389105.1 of Nautilus pompilius. NCBI lineage: Eukaryota > Metazoa > Mollusca > Cephalopoda > Nautilida > Nautilidae > Nautilus > Nautilus pompilius. The sequence continues at coordinate 2,162 of JACATO010002343.1, forward strand.
ACGGATTCTCACTCATGGCACAATGGATTCGGCGGTAGAGGATTGGCAAGATGAATGAAGGGAATCACGGTGTAATGAGCTGAAACCGCCAGCTTCCTTCTCTCGCCGCTCGGAAGCTTCGGTTTGCGCCGGGGACTAATTTATAGTCGATTTGGAAGCGCCAGGCTACACGCGGGAATCGAACCCGAGCCGTCGTCGGTATTGGTATCTTAACCAGTCGGCCGCCAGGTTCCGCTCGTTGGCTGGATCATGTATACATCCTGTCGGACGGTATTCAAGATAGGGGCAGTAGATGTGGCGGCCCTCTCCGAAAGTCTCCGAACGGGGGTTGGTCGGTCTGTCTGGAACCCTTTCGAACGAGGAGCTCCCACAAATGTGTTTTCGGTGTATCTTTTTATAAACCCCCTTTTCGGCCTCTTTTCTGGGGCTTGAGGCGTTCCGCGACACGTCCGAGAGCGACATGGGCTGGCCGGGACGGACAGAAGGCGAGGGTAACCCCCCAGCGAGCGATTTTTAATTTTTGGTTATTCCGGGAGAGACTTTAAAAACCGTGTCGCGTTACACCGACATCACAACTTCTGGGATATTTTCGCCGGCCTCCTCGGCCCGGAAGCTCCGTCCGCTCCAGCCGATGGTTCGCCATTAAAGATCCGATCGGTTCCCTCAGACCCTAAGCCCCGTTTATCGACATGCTCCGCTTTAGGCGGAACCCCCCCCCGATATATTTGCGTATCCCTCCTCGTCCTCTGCGCCTGTGTTGAGAAACACATCCGCCTCTCACCGTCTCCCTCCCTAGCGACCCCCCCCCCCGCTCACACCACCGTGTGGCAGAAATGGGTAACTCCAACCTGATCCCCACCAGATGTAGCGGGTTAATTTCCTCGGTCCCCCGACTCGCAGTGTAAGGTTGCCTGGCACTGACAGCCGGGTTTGCGTTGCAAAGATGGGCCTCGCTTTCACTGGCGCTGAAGCCGTTGGTAGTCAGTCCGTCCGTCCGTCCGTCCAACATCGGATCGCGCTGCTGTCGCCTTCCTTCTCTTTCGAGTTCCGGTTGTACGCGGACGTCATTTGTAGTCTACGGAAAATGTGTATGCATTACTCTACCACTGGAGGTGGCAGCATTCGGTCGGCTTGTAAGGGTCGATTGAACATGTGTGTGTGTGTGGGGGGGGCCCCTCTCGTACCACAACAGGATAGGTAGGTAAATGGTAAATAAACAAACCTTTGCTTGACAGTCTTTTTTTTTTTTAATAGCGCCATAGATAAGATCCCTTAAATTACATTCTGTTTGTTTTTAAGGGGGGAGGTTATAACGATTTCCGGAAATCCGATTACTTGCTCAGAAAAAAGGGGAACAGATATACGCGGGGATCAATCACCGCGGCCCTCTTTCATTCCCGCCAGGGGACACTCTCTTGATATATTCCGGGCGGGTGTGAAGGTGAGTGGGGACAGATTCTCGTAGTGTACCGTTAGGGGCGTGGCGAGCCCCGGCTCTCCTCCGTCCTCCGATACACTACTCACTGTCTCGTCTGACGTCGGACGGATACTAACTACCAACATTATTAAACTTGCAGGTAAATGATTTTAAGCATACCCCCCGTGTAGATCGGACAAGTTGGCCAGACCCCACCCCTATCCGGCTTAGTAAACGAGTAAGGGGGGGGGGGAGAGAGAGGGGAAGTCAGGACCCGTTGACAAGAAACTCGTGAGAAACGCGATCGTCCGGAGAGTTTATCGAGAAACCGGTTTAATTAGATAATCCAAACCAAGACGCCGATTAGCCGGAAACAAATGGCGTCAACAGATCTTCCAGTTAATCCTATATCAGAATTTACATCACACGGGGTAGAGTGGGTAATCAGAGAAGGCAGGCAATAAGGATCGAACAAACCGCTTTAGGTATCTGGAAAATGTCAGTCACCGCCTTCCCGCCAACTGATTCAGAGTAACCTTAAACGGGTTGCATACGCAAATTTGCTGATAAAAGTGGTTTTCACACTTAATTTATTGGCGATTAGTTATGGACTTTGCGACGATGTTCACCATCATCTACTGGGAAATACGTATTCGAAACCGGTAAAGACGGGTTAAACGCACGCGCTGCTTGCGGTCTCGTATGTAGCATTTTGGAGTTTTTAAAGGGTTAATAAATAGCCCATCCATACGGAACGAAATAATTTGATATGTTTTTAAGAGTATGTGGAAGGTGTGCAGTTTGTGGTGCGTGACACGGGATTAAAGGGTCTTCCACACGCGCACCCACCCTCTCTGGAACGTTAAACTGGGAAGTGAAGGGAGCTGACCCCGTCTCCGTGATTTTAAAATGGTGTGTGTGTGTGTGGCGGGGGGCGAGAGGTGGGCCAATAGAAACTTCTCATCTGAGCGGCGCCCTTCGGAAGGTGAGAAGGCGTCGTTATGAAGAGTGACGAAAGCAAAATACCTGAAATACTGACAATAGACGGACACGAAAGGCCCGGGGATCAACGGAAGCGACCTAGAAACTCTGCAAGGTCGGGTTTTGCTTCCTGTCTTGCGGAGAGTGTCCGGAAACCAGATGTTGTTCAGGTTCTGGGCGGTTTACACCGGCACAAACCAGACTGTTTATTTCGGTGATATATTTAAAGAAAAGATAATAATTTTAAAAATAATAATTGTGTTATATTTTATTAACTTGGGTTGGCTTTATTCAACCCGGGTTTTTACGGCGCTGCTTCTATATGATCCGTAACCTGTTTTCTCGGACGATTTCGTTCATTTTCGTTGTTCTTGTTACTGACGAATCCGGCGGCCTTTCTAGCGAAAACTCGACCCATTCTATCTGATAGTTGAGGTTCTTTGGAGACACAGAGAGAGAGAGAGAGATGACGTCAGTTACAGAGGGAGAGAGAGAGGGAGAGATGACGTCAGTTACAGAGAGAGAGAGATGATGTCAGTTACAGAGTGAGAGAGAGATGACGTCAGTTACAGAGAGAGAGAGATGATGTCAGTTACAGAGGTGAGAGAGAGATGACGTCAGTTACAGAGAGAGAGAGTTGATGTCAGTTAAAGAGAGAGGGAGAGATGATGTCAGTTACAGAGAGAGAGGAGAGAGCTGACGTCAGTTACAGAGAGAGAGGGAGAGATGACGTTAGTTACACACACAGAGACAGAGAGAGAGAGAGGAGAAGAGCTGACGTCAGTTACAGAGAGAGAGGGGAGAGATGACGTTAGTTACACACACAGAGACAGAGAGAGAGAGAGAGAGAGGAAGAGCTGACGTCAGTTACAGAGAGAGAGAGAGAGATGACGTTAGTTACACACACAGAGACAGAGAGAGAGAGAGAGGGAGAGATGACGTCTGTACACACACAGAGACACAGAGAGATGACGTCTGTACACCACAGAGACAGAGAGAGAGAGAGAGGAAGAGCTGACGTCAGTTACAGAGAGAGAGAGAGATGACGTTAGTTACAGAGAGAGAGAGGGAGAGATGACGTTAGTTACACACACAGAGACAGAGAGAGAGAGAGAGAGGGAGAGATGACGTCTGTACACACACAGAGACAGCGAGAGAGAGAGAGAGAGGAAGAGCTGACGTCAGTTACAGAGAGAGAGAGAGAGATGACGTTAGTTACACACACAGAGACAGAGAGAGAGGGAGAGATGACGTCTGTACACACACAGAGACAGAGAGAGATGACGTCTGTACACACACAGAGACAGAGAGAGATGACGTCTGTACACACACAGAGACAGAGAGAGATGACGTCTGTACACACACAGAGACAGAGAGAGATGACGTCAGTTAGAGAGAGAGAGATTGCTTAGAATACGTACGTAGTAAACAGGAAGCGTGTGGTGTGTGCCTGGAATACTCATGCGCACGCGCGTGTTAATAAATAGGGCCTCCTGTCGCTGACTGATTACCTCTGGAAAGGTAGTTTGTCCGTTCTTCTTTTAAAAAAAAATACAATTTTTGCCTCTATTTTTTTACATTTAGTTATTTTTTATTTGTTATTGTAAATCACTCCAAGAACTGCGAGAGTGTGTTCAAGACCGGGCTGGCTCCCTTCCTCCGCCATTATGACAGAGGTCTGTTGCAGATTTTGTCTGTTCATCAGGGGTTATATCTGACCGAATGCGGGACGTGAAGTCGTCTCTACCTTTAGCGTGAAGAACTGAAAGGCGATGTTTACACAGTGTTTTTACACGACACTGAGCTCGGCAGATAGCAAATGCCACGCAAAGATACCGCTAAAATGTTCTCTCTCTGGGGGGGGGGTTGCATCAGATATTAAAGATGAATCTGTGTACCCAGCAAATTAAACATTTTCGTTTCGTTCTTTCCATAGATTTAAAACCTGAAAATAAAGTAAATAATTTTGGAAACTTTTGAGAGGAAGCCGGGCACTTTGTTTGCTTTGGGTTCTGTTGTAGTACAAAAGCTGGATTCTCAGCTAGTCTCACTTCCCCGAGCACACGGCGTCGCGCTGGATCTCGCGCGAAGATACCGCTACACGCGGGATTTGCCTGGGTATTTTTAATGGCGCCGATTTTGTTTGAAGGCGCGGTAAAGCAGCCCGACCAGCGCGCGCCGCCAGGAACCGGAAGATGGGTCCGCATCACGCTTCCCCGGAGCCTGCGTATTCTGTGGAGACGGTGGCCCGGTCCTATGTATTTCTAAGCGACAGCACGCGTTAAGCGCCTGAAGAAGAGTCGTACTCAAAAACGACAGAATCACCAAAAGTTGGGAGGAGCGTTTTCCGCGCCCCCCCTCTTTCTCCCCCACCCCCCCGGGACAAGAATCTTTAGGTCCGCTCGTCGGTGGCCCAACTAGCTTGTCCAGTATCAGCTTTGTAAACCCAGTTCTACAGAGAATTCTTCCCGTTTCTGAAATCGTCGAGAGGCCGACGGGACCACGGAAGGGCCGCCCCAGCCCAGCCCAGACTCGAACCGTATTGCCAAAGGAAAAAAAAAACACACAAACGAAGACTACCAACTTTTCGTTTAGTTTTAAATTGGCGGGAACGAAGAAGTTTAAACCGAAATATGTCGGTGGGGGGACACACAAGCAGGCGCGCATCTCCAGTTCTGGAAACGTCTTCCCTCTTGGCGCGGTACGGAAATCCTGTAGCATTGCAGAACTTCGGTTTACCGTGTAGATATGCAGCATTGGGTTCACGAAAACCGGCCTTGTTTCCCTTAACGATGAAGTGAGGTGTTTCTGTAGTTTGCTGGGTTCACGCACGATATATGCATGAATAGACGGGTAGATTTGAAGATAAGGATAATCGAGTGCGTAAGTGGTGCGTGTGTATCTCCGGGGAGAAGGGATTGGCGTTGGGGGCCCTCTACTCTCGTTTTTAGCATCCACTTTAGAATATCATCTTAGGTGAAAGTGACTTCGCTTAATCACAACGTGTATACTTTCTAATCTCTCTCTCTCTAGCTCTCTCTAGTCTAAAACAGCATTTCTACTTTTGATAACGTAAGCGACCTCATACTTCTTTTATTTCTTTCTGGTTCATATTCTTTGGAATCGCGTCAGCGTGACGGTACATCGTCATAGCTCGCTACCCAGTTTACATTTTTAAACGTGGCATCCAGTAGAGCTGTACTAACGATCTCTGTTTAGTTGCTAGACGTAGTTCACTTACACTGCGATTGAAACTATACGACGTTTTCCGTGAAATAAAATCAATGAAATCGATCGTTAATTCAATATTTTAATAAACCGTTTGCGCCACCATGCGCCAAGGGCAAGTAATTTATTGCAAGGTACCTGGATTACAATTTTTACTCCGTTAGCAAACACAGTCTTGTTTTTATTTTTTTAATTGTTTTTTTTAGTTATAATCTGAATTCGTCAAATTTAAATAGCACTTTTTAAAAACATTATTTCCCGTTAAGATACACATTCTCTCTCTCTCTCTCTCTCTCTCTCTCTCGCTCTCCTCTCTCTCTCTCTCTCTCATCCTCGTCTCTCTCCTTCATCTCTCTCTCTCCATCTCTCTCCATCTCTCTCTCTCCATCTCGCTCTCCATCTCTCTCCTCTCTTCATCGCTCTCTCTCTCTCTCCATCTCTCTCTCCATCTCTCTCTCCATCTCTCTCTCTCGTCAAATCTCGCTCTCTCTTCGCTCTCCTCCATCTCTCTCATCTCTCTCTTTCATCCTCTCTCTCCATCTCTCTCTCTCTTCATCTCTCTCATCTCTCTCTCTTCTCCATCTCTCTCTCCATCTCTCTCCTCCATCTCTCATCTCTCTCATCTCCTCTCATCTCTCTCTCTCTCTCTCTCTCTCTCAGAAAAATAGGGGAAAGGAGGATTTTACTGTCGTTAATAAATCGTTTAAACACACCTGAGTAAGTTTACCCTGAAATGCTTCCTCCCCACCCACCAAAATAGAAAAGAAACACGTCATAACGACTTAGTTGTGTTACGCGGTCGAATCCATGTCGGGACCGGCCTAACTTTGGACTAAGAAGTGTCGTTGCCATCAGTTAGTTGTCTTCCACGTTGCGCAGGATCCGGTTGGTAGCTGCTAGAGTTTTGACGTCTTCCGACGACGGAATGTTTCGCGGATTTAAGTGAATTCCGTGAACTTCTCCACCCACTTTTCTCTCGCCTCTTCCCTCCAGACTTCGGAAAGAACTTGCGGAACGAGCGTGGAGTCCCTAGTGTCGTGTGTTGTAGACCGCTCCCTTCTCCGCGCTCTCCCCTTCCTGACAAATTATCGCATCGACGGCGCTCGCTTTTAAGAAGACCCCCCCCTAAATTGCAGGAACATCACCCGGAAGATTGTAGACCTATGAAAGGGGACGGATGGTTTTAACGAATATAACAGTAAAACATGTTGTTGTTTTTACAGATAACCAGCTTTCCCAACCATACTGCAGTTTTTACTTTGTAATAAGATTCAAAAATCAAACAGATTATTTGCGTGATTTTTTTAAGGGACCTCTGTTCGGCTTGGTTACCCGTGCGTTCATTACCCGGCGGGCCCAGTTAATCCGGGGGAGGGGGCGGGGAGCCCGCGGCCTCCTTGTAAATAATTTCTGATATCCAGCCTAGACCCCGGAAATCTTAGCCGGTCTGTAATCGCACCCACCCCGTAGCATTAACGGCGGTGGATATGACAGGGGCTTTTGAGGTTCCGTCTGTCCTGCCTCGCTAAGAAATCGCTCGCCGTCCGCCATTTTGGGAATTATGAATGATCCGTCCACGAGGCGGCCAAGTGCGGCCCCCCCCAGACGTTCAGTTATCCCCCCCTTTATTTATCTCCTTCCCTTTTACTTACCTTTCTTTTCCCTCTTTTCAATTTCGCTCATTTTAAGGCGATATCTTCGGTTTTCGTTTTCCGTCATTTCTCATCTCTGGAAAGAAAACGTGGAAGGACCCGGATTTGGAATATAGGGCCGTTCTGAGTTCGAAGCCAGTCGTGAAAGTGTCAAAGACAAGCCTCGTTGCTTCTGACCCCCCCCCCACCCTGTGGTGCAGCGAGTCACAGGACGACATCCAAAGCAACAAGACCCGGAACCCAATAGGTCGCGGGTTGGAGACCGGCGGCCCGGGCTATACGCACCTTGCTGGGCCCCTGTTAGATAGAAGGTGGTCCGTAAAGCCCCGACTGACTGGCCTCTAGTCGTAGCATCTTGGGGCACCGCGTTTACTTCGTCGATCGCCATCGATCTGAGACGATCAGGGAGCATCGATGGGGACAGCGAAAGACTCCGAGTGTTTGCCTAAATCGTGAAGTGCCGAAATAAACCGATTAGCAAATGAATTACTAAACAGCAGCACAATAAATTTGCGATAATTACATTCTCCATCACGGGCGACTGGGATGATTATACATTTCTTCCGACTGATCAATAAGTATAGTGTGAAACACTCACGGAAACGTTAATCGAGTTAGCTGACAAGCAGAAGGGAAGACGGACCAGTGATGGGTTGGTTTTTCTCTGCTATCTTTAGGCTGGGTTTGCTGGAGTAAATGGACGGCCCCTTTTATCTGTCGCACTATAATCCTGTGTGAACAGAAATAAAATACCTATCGGTTTTAATTAATGGCTCTGCTGTCTGCTTTATGCAAAGCATGAACTCGCGGCGGGTGGGGGGGAGCTGAAGCCAGTTGCGAGTTGAGACGTCTGACACGTCTCTCGACACGAGAGAAGATGAAACGGAAATTTGGTATTAAAATATCATCCTTCAACTGTTTAGATTTAAAAAAAAAATCGATTATTGTTGAAAGATCAATATTCGTTG
>JACATO010002344.1:0-16962 GCA_018389105.1 Nautilus pompilius
ACCGATCATCTTTAAAACACCACCTGAGTAGATGAGAAGCAAGATGGCGGGGAACTGATTAAATCGCAGTGGTTATGTCCGGTAAGGATAACCGATCATCTTTAAACACCACATGAGTAGATGAGAAAGCAAGTGGCGGGTAACTGATTAATCGCAGTGGTTATGTCCGGTAAGGATAACCGATCAGCTTTAACACCACCCTGAGTAGCTAAGAAAGCAAGATGGCGTGGTTAGAGCTCCTTCAATGTAAAATACTAACAGGTAGAACAAAGTTATGTACCGATAGAAACAGACGACCGGACAAACTTAGAAATGTAATAAAAAAAGATATTAAATGGGAGAAATCAAATTTGGAATCAGCGCCAAAATCAACCAATTCATTTTTTTATCTACTTAAGTTCATTCCAAAATAACCCGTAATCGGAATAGGTAAACATTTCTTATCACATTATACCCTTAACCTGCCCCCCCCCCTGTATCGGGAAGTCAAATATAATTGATCAAAATCAACATTAGCGATTATATTTTTACCTGTAACCGTATAAATTATTCACCACAAATAATTTCGCTTCACGTTCATTTATTCTTTCAGCCATCAGCTGTAATACGAGTTCCCTTAGAACATTATACTGAAGTTATCCACATTACTGCCCCCCCCTAGAGTCTGTTTTCGCATAATGTACTATTCCATGTTATTGTAGTCGAATTATCTAATGTTTCCATTCAGCATACGGCGGTACCCACCCATGTCAGGTATATACTGTGTTATATCTGGTCAGTGAGCTCGTACAACAGGGGGACACACTGTCCACTTAATTATCGTACACCTGGTGGATGGAGAAACGAACGGCCTTGACCCGAACTAGACACTAATTCATCAGTCCACAACCCTTTCGCCAGTCCTCACCTGTCCCTTATCTTGTGTGTAAATTAGCCAAGATCTTTCATTTCATCCGCATCCCAGTGTAGTTCTTCTATTTGTTTATCACAGGAACGGGACCGGATCTGACAGCAGCTCAGTCCTCCTGATCAGTCGTCTGTGCCGATTCAGGGGCCCAAACCATTTGTTCTCCTCGCTCGGTAACTTCCCCTGTTCGCTGATCCTTTCACTGATCGATTTCTGCCCGAGTCTCAGCAGCTTTAACTGCTGGATATTCCGAGGTTCCTGCTATTTCTTTATTGGCCAAACCTTCGCTTCTCTCCTGCCAACAACAGCTCGTGTTTTCTATTAGAACAAATACCCAATATATATTATTTATTTTAAAATTCTCTTTGTTCGCACCCACCACCTGAACCCTTCCACATCCCGGTCCGAAGCGCTGGTAAAATGTAAACATAATTTTTTAGCCATTTCCAAAAAAAAAAAAAAAAAAAATTAAAAGAGTTGTCCCCCTTACATTACAAGGTTTTGTTTCGTAGGTGGTGTATATATTTCTAACTCAATCACAGTAATAATAAACAGTAATGAGATTAAGAAAAACAACAACATTTCTTTGTTCAGGCGTATAATGAAAAGCTTAACTCTGTTCGATTCTGTAGTCAGACACGATTCCACTCTTTCAATTATCTTCGGGCTGTACTACTACAGTCGTGGGACCGAACAATTCGACTGTTTGATGCTCCCTCTGACGGTCGAAGAGACTTGACACAACTTGATTACGGCGACAGCAAACAAGTTACCTCCCCTCGATTGCAGCGCTTGTTTGACGTCAACAGACATCATACAATTAATCGGCACGAAGGTAAACGACAGAAGAGCTGACTAAAATAAATACAACGGCGAACGAGGATAAGGGAAGGGGAGACAACTGAACAAGATACTGGAGTTGTTTCGAGGGCGGATAGAAGAGGCCGGCAGTCGGTCGATCGTTCGTTGGAAACTTTGGGATATTTTAGCGGAGGGTCCAAGTCTGTTTGATGGTGGAGAACACTCGACGCAGTGGAGGAAGGTCTGGTGACGGGACAAAGCCGCTGTTACTTCTACTTGAAAAGCTGAGAGTCCTGCGGACAGAACCGAGTTCTGAAAGCCAACTGATCCAAACGGCTGCATGAGAATGAACCACAACCGTAGAAAGAAAGGGTTAATTTGGTTATTTCTTTTTAAAGCTGTCGTTTGTGTATTTTTGTAAGAATGAATATCATGGCCGCCAGTTATATTTTTTAACTTCCTTCTGCAACTTTTACGGATGGAAATCCGTTTTCATTTTATCCTGAGGACTCATCAGCACCAAGTCACGTGTTATGACGCAAGACACGACGCCGTTGATACGTACACAGCTGCAACTGAGGATATCGTGCACGGAATTCTGGGAAATACGGATAGTCTCAAGGTTCGTCAACGAGAACTGTTCGTTAAAACGATCGCAATTCAAAACAGTATTACTGGCGACAGAGCGAAGTAAGAGGTATCTGTCTGAGAAGGGACAGTGTGCGAACGACGGTAAAACACGGCTTCAGTTACTGCCCTTGAAGCCGGTAATTACTGATAGAGGACGCGTGTAGAGATATTTTGTATTCTGCTGTAGTTGATTACATTGGTCGAGCTTCTTCGACAGTTTAAATTTTGTTTAACCCTATCCCGCTGTTACTTTAAAGCTGTCAGATTCTCGAGGAAAAAAACTGAAATAATTTACAAATTAAAGGAGCTATACATGGAATATACATTGCGTTCTTTTGTCATGTTTCTGTCATTATTCATGTATAACATTGATTTATTCCTGTTGTTGGTTCTCCAACAACAGTCAATGAGTTGATTCTATATTTTATATGCTTTCTATTTTCAGTTTCTCTGCCTTCATGTTTTAACAGAAGGTATCAATATTCTTAATAACGGTGCCTTGTTTTTCGAGATACTCCAACCCAGGGAGAGAGGGTTCTATAGGTAAACAGTTTGGTCAGCTTTTAAGGGAATTAGAAAAGAATAAGAACATCCAAATTAATAAATCGTCTGAAGCCATTGTCTGCTTAATGGAGTGATTGTCAGCTCTTCGATAACTTTTCATACATTGTTCCGTCGCATTTAGACCATATAAATAATTCATCTGATTCTAAGGAACATTAAGTGTAATGGTTTTGAAGATTTGAATCGAACATGTACATCGAATTGTTAGCCAGTTAACACCTTCCGCGTCTGTACTCAGCTGCCAGTCAGCGTTCCCTCCCTCGACGACGCGAACGGTCTGTGACAGTGGCTAGAGGACACCCAAGACATCGCTTACAACGTTCGCAGGCTGACAGCATGGCTGCCCCCGTCTGCCCCGTGCTGGCCCTACTCGCTCTGGGCTCGCTCCACATTCGCAGCCAGTCGGGTTTCTTCGAGCGAGAGGTCTCCTGCCGAGGAACCTTGCGTCCGAACAGAGAAGGGGTTTGTGGCAAAACCGAGAGCGCCTTGGAGTGCGCGAGGGACCCCAACTGCCAGGCCATCGTGTCGTGTAGAGGGGACTCCGAGGATGTCTTCTACAGGGGATATCATTACGACGCATCCGGGGCGACCCAGCAGGACCACAGCTGTTTTCTATGGAGAAAGGTAAGTAACGAAATCCGAGGAATTTCCGATGAGTTGTTAAAAAGGGTCCGTGTTGTGTCACCGACGAAAGTCAGTTGGGTCTCCACCTGTCCGGCTGTGATCCAGCTTATCAATGGTTCAGCGGTCTAGTGGGCTGAAACTAACTTATAGACCTGACTGATCTAAGATTTATAGGCAGAACTGCTCGGTTTTACAATAAAGAGATGGAACATACGGGGTAAAACAAGGACCCATTATATTCTAATCTGCATCGGGCTCTACCGTCATCTTCTCACCTGTCTACGCAATTCAACGCTTATTGGCGCCGCGCCGTCACGAGCCGATAAATGGATTCTTCCCTTCTGGATTTAGGAAGCATAGGAGAGGCTGACGAAGTCGTCAGAGCCCGTGTAACCAACAACTGTATACATTTTCGTTTTTTCCGGTTCAGTAGATTGGCAGGTCAGTGAGTTTTGCGCACGAAACGTAGCTGAAAAGTCTTCCCAGTGCCTCATCTATAATAACCCGCATACATGACATTTACTATCTGTGGGTACCACGTGATCTTTACGACACTGGTTAAGATGGAAGAAAGACGAGCCGCTTTTCATAATGTCGTAAACCTTTCTATACGCCAGTTTGTTTGTTTGTTTTTAAAGTCCAGTAAGCGATTTTTGTTTTTTTTTTCCTTAAAGAAGAAGATGGGCAGTCGTTAGTTTTAAATAAATGATCGGCTACGGTAACCAGAAGCCAAACTGGACTGAGACTATTGTCCTTTTTTTGATTTCAGACCAGCGTTTGTGTCGCAATGGAGGAGCAAACACCAACAGAGGCTGTAACTGTTCTAAATTCGCTTATGGGAAGCAATGCGAGGAGGTGTATAACGGTCAGTGTTCCCATTCTCCAGATCTGCTCCGTGTTATCTCTGACTCTTCTGTAGCCATGTGGCCTTTTATAAGGTACGGGCTGAAGGGGGACTTCCGTTGACAGTTATATCTTCTCGACCTTACAATGTTTTGCTTTTGTTTATGATCTCTTTTACCTTTTCTATTGTTTTCATAATAATAAGCGTGGAAATATTCTACTGTTTTTAAATGAAGAACGTAGCCACATTAATTTTTTTTAAAGCAGCGTAAGACCTCCGAATGTCTTTCTATCCCTTTCACTTATAAATATCGAAGACGACATTCAATTTTTATCTGAAAATTATTGCGATGGACATGGGAAAAATTAGTCCCGGAGAAGCAGACATTTTCATTTTCAGACATTGATTTGCGAAATAACAAGTACAGATTGAGATTTGTTGTCATGAGATCTTCAATCACCAAGGAGACCGCGGCTTTGCTAGTTTTTCGAACATCGACTGTATACAGATCATAATTTGTACGAAAGTAAGCGAAAAAGTGATTGAACTCATCATTTCCGAGATAGCGCCACCTACCGCCATCTCCTCCTGTCCGTGGTTCAAGTTTTCTTTTTAAATAATTCGTCGAGCTACATAAGCTTGACGCTTACCACGCTGCCTATCGGGATCGTTTCAGATGCTGATCATCTATAGCCATCTGCTTGATCTTCCAATCTAATCGGATCGAAGAGCGTGAAATAATTTTCCTCATTTACGTCAAGTTCACACGCGAGGTAAACATAGCCCAAGTGCTATACCAAACAGCAGCTGACGTGCCAGTGTCTGGTTGTGTTTCTGTCACCCATCTTGTTTGCGAGTCACTGTGAACAACTGACACAAAGAAATCGTTATCCTATAATTGCCCGGAATAAACGATTAATGCCCATTATTTCGTATGGCGCTTCCTCAAATATATCAATGGACGTTTCCTTTGAGAACAGTTAATAAGATCCGAGAAACCTTTATCGGGCATGAATCGAACCCACGTGGACGGAGCCAGTCCAACGTTGACCTGCCTGTGGTCCAAGTCTCATCCCCGCCAGAATCGGTTTAAGTCAAACACGAACGTGAAACCTTCTTCTTCTTTAGTATTTCTCCGCGTGAGTAAATTAACACTCCTACAACCGTCTAAGAAAACGCCCGCAGAGTAACGTAGCCGTAAAACAGAGCTTATGGTAGACCATCGACCTCACTAGACTATTTCCAATGATCACCCTTCCCTTTAATTTCTTTTCAGAAACCACGCTGAGTCTGAAACTCGTCTCCGCTCCTGGTTTGTACGTAGGGATGAGCTCTTCAGGCATCGCGAATGTAGCATCTGTCCCGGTGCTTCTGGTGCTGAAGAGACCGGGTCTCACCAGGGGAGATAATACCGTGAGTCTGACATCGGCTGACAACACGAAAATGTTCCTACATCACCATAATTACATCATCAAAAGTTCTGGGTTTCAAGAATCTCCTATTTTCAGAAAAGACGCTTCTTTTCTGCTGAAAACCAATGCGTGGTACCCGGACACTATTTCTTTTGAGTCCGTTAACTTTCCGTGCCATTTTATTTCTTCCGCTAGCGGTAGAATCAAGATCGAGCCTTTCATGAATTCGGATGAGTACAAAAGGAATGCATCATTTTATATTATATAAATATAGTAACCTCACGCAGACCAGCTAAGGGGGAATAACTGGTGAAGGCTACTTCAATTCTATTTCACCCGCTTTCGTTTTAAATTCCTAAATATAATGCATTTTCACTGTAAGCAAGTAAAAAAGAACAAACAGGAATCAGTGTTTGTTGTGTCATTAGAGAGGCCATATCCAGCACCTGCTAGTCACATGATCTGAACCGGATTAAAGGTTTCGTCCATTTGATGCACCGCTATACCGTCAATGGAGGGTTGAGGATCCTGTCATTCCAAACTCTCTGGGCTGAAAGGTCACCGATAACGAATACGGATACTTTCAATTTAATATTTTCCTACTTCTAATAAATTGCAAATATTTTTTAAAATTAATTTTCCCATAAAAATACACTTCTTTTACGCCGAAAGTAAAAACGGCTTATCAAACCAGTTGATTAAGTGGAAGCGAATTTCAGTAGACTTAACTTTTAAATATTTTCCAACGTTACAGCTGACGATAGAACTCTCCTGCCGAGAAGACCGCATTCTATTCGTGCAAGTCGCTCGAACAGACTCTGACGTCACGACCTGAAACTCAAAATGTCGCTCTGTTATGACCATTGTATTGTCTGTGCACGTGATAATTTATGATTACAAAATAAACCATTAAAACCAAAATCTTATTTCGCATCTCTCGTTTGTTCTTCTCCAGTGGTGTCTGCTAAATTTGCAAGAGAACCGTTAACCCTCGGCCGACAGTACGGTTAGCTAATTATGACACCAATTATTTGAAACGGCTTACACCTTCATTAATTAATCAGACCTCCAGACAATAATTGCACGTGGTATACTATTGTAAGGCAGCCGTATATATAAGTTCAGTAGAGCTCTCAGCCAATGATCAACTTTATAAAGCGTTTTGACTTTGATACGCGATTACAATACCATCGATCGATCCTCGTCTGAATGTATCAGAAACCAACAGAGAAGGTGATGAAGGCTGGCCCCATCACAAGAGACCTACTCTGGAACCTTGTATAACCGTGATTGAGTTGATCATTAGCTGACAGCTGTCGGCGAAAGATGGGACTAGAACGGGAAACATATTTGGAATACAACTAAATATAGAATAAATTAATTTTCATTAATGAAAGATAATTTCGGAGGTATCCCGAGTAGTTGTCGAGATATACGGCAAGCTTTTCCGTGTTCGAGCGCTCAATCGACCTTCATCACTGTCGGTGTCAGTTAGACCACGTGATCAGCTGCCAGGCTCCATCTTCATGGATCAGGGATGATAGAGGCTCAGCAAACGGCAGCACAGGCAGATCTGTCCCTCCACAGAAATCAAATATTTAAAAATCATAATGTTTGCATCTTACTTAATAATTTTCATAAAAATGAACAATAAGGTTCGCGGTTTATGTGTTTGTGTGTGTGTTGTTGGAGGATACAATAATTGTTAATAGTCATAACTTTATAAATCAGAGAAGGAATATTTATCTATCATTTGTTAACCACGAACAGTACCAAACAAAGTTAGATACAGTGACGACGGTAACCAATGACAACTTACCTGTATTTTGCACAAAGGTGTAAGTCGGGAGGAGGGAGGAATTCTGTCGGCCACCCTCGAGAGGGACGATCAGGTCGTTTTGAGGGCTGCACGATTCCATCCCCGGCTGGTAGGTGAACCAGAGACAGCCGTCAGTTCGCAGGCTCAGCAGCCCGCACTCCGGACTCCCTCTCACCTGGTCATAGCGGGTCAAAGCGGAGCCGGTCAATGGGCCGTGAGGAGAATCCTCGACTCTGCTGAAGAAACTCCCTCGGGTTTGCAGCTGACTCTGGGTGTGTGTAACACAGATCAGGCAGAGGAGGGGGAATTTGGCCGGTATCATCTTCTCTATCTCACCGGCTCTAAATGAGATGCGCCCGTCGTCCTGAAGAGATACTCGAAATCCAGAATGCAGACTGATGTAAAAGGGCTTAAGAAACTTTCACGAAATCAATTGGTTGACTTTGATCCACCGATCTCGCAAGAGGCGATATAGTTTCCAAGGTGCTGAAGTATATTGTATAGAGGCAGAACACGTGCACCATCTGTATAATTCCACTGTCTACAACTCAGCACTAAGAGCAACAAATCTAAAAGGACTCCTTTCCTTTGTCTGCCTTGTTTCGCTTCAGTTCTCTACAGTAAAAGGCTCAAGGTTTGGTCGAACCTTCTTAGACGAAGCGTGAAATCGCCCACCGAGTCCTGGAGACAATTTACAAAGAAAACTGGTTTATCTGCTTCTCCGAATCATAGACTTTCAAATGATGGCGCTGTCCTGATGTTCGGCTCGATTAAAGCCAAGAAATGGTGAAATATATTGCTACCTTTGTTTTCAATTTGTGTACGACGGTTCTCTAAAAATATCTATTTGTTTTAGAGAAATTTTACCTTATTTTTAATAATTGTTTGATGAACATAAATACGTTCCAGTATTGGTCTTTCGATTGGTTGCAACAAAAAATAGCGACACATACCGAGCTAGCGAAGTACTAACTATTCACGGCCCATAACTCATCGCTTGGGTTATAAGCTGTTTCCCGTTGACGGCGACGGGTCGTAGACGACTTCAGGTACCAAAGATAAATATACTAGCAGCAGGATGTTGATTAACAAAAAAAAAAAACCTTTTTTCAAATACTAGCAATGTATAATGTATGACGGTTAAGTTAAGTATGGTCTATATTGCAAACGTTTGCGTGTACTGTGGATATACAAAGGGAGATAATTGCGTGAATTTAGCTTACTGACTTCAGGGACAAACGTGGTTTTCAAAGTTGCTCAGTTTGTGACTCTCCGAAAATGACGACACTTTACATATCACGCGACCTGTCGATTTTCCTCTTTTCTCACCTGATCGTCTTAATCAGCATTATATTTGTGTTGCACCAAGAAATAAATGCCTGACTTTGAAACGGGAACTAATGGACACTGAAGTAGATAATACCTGTAAAAAAGAAAATTCTCATTAATAAAAGATAATTTCACAGGTAACACAGGTGTTGCCCAGTCTACTAAAAGCTTTTCCGTGGTTGAGCGGTCATCCGACCCTCATCTCTCTCAGTGTCAGTTCGATCTCCTGATCAGTTGCCAGGCTCGTTCTTCATGGATCACTGACGTAGAGGCCGTCAGGCAACAACGAATATTAACATTTAATATCGCCCATAGTAACTCTTCACCTGAGGGAAAGAGAGTTTGTGCGAGAGGCTAACCTAATATTTATCTCTTTGTTCTCTATCGGGCAGTAAAATAGAAGTTAGATATTTTGTTTAATTTTAAAATTTTTATATTCAGCTTTTGTTACTTAGTAAATTAGGGAGCTTTGTCGGGGCACCTACAAGTCGCAAGCACCGAGAGCTTACAGACCGGCAGCCGGGGCTCCGTGAGGAACAGGGGACAGCTACTTCACCTGTCCGGTGTTCAGCGAGGAAGCGTCCGGGTTCTTCATCTCTGGAACACGCAGACGAACTCAGCCCCGGACTAAAGAGATTCTCCTACCTATTTATGTCTTTATAAAAAGGAAACAAACATAAATTACTCTCATAAATGCAGATTATATTCACTGTTCAGGAAAATTGATGATGTTGCTTCTTTAATTCCGTTTAAAAGGAATTGCGGTCACCCGACCAAATATCCAAACAGGACCCGTGCGGTTCAGTCCTGTGACGTCATCTCTCATCTGGAACAAGTCTGATGTTTCAGCAGAAGCGGAAATGGTTTCCCTCAGAACCAAAACCGGGTATTGTAAAAATCGGTTCACAAATCAATGTGAAAAGGGTTCTATCGATCTTAATACTTGCATCGTAAACCTATCGGATCAACTCTACACTAAATTTATTTACCTTTAATATCTGATCCTTGTGATTACTAGGCGATGAGGGTCTGTTGTAAACACGAAAAGCTCTGTTTTCCTCACCTTTAATCAGGACGGACATAAAGATCCAATACCAACTTTACGTGACATTTACTTGTTTATTAATTCTTATATTTAATGCAAAGTAAATTTCACAAAATCTTTCTTTTATCTCAAAACGTAGAAGCTCAAATTCTTGTCGCCCGGTGATGGATCCTTACGTCAGTCATTAAGGCTCAGTAAAGATGACTGACAGGTTTGTGTTAACTGCCGGACATGGAAAAGAAAGGAGAGAGTGGAGCAAAGATGGACAACTTTATTCACGTCAATAAACAGAACATCCAAATACTGTTGTATGACCACCTTATACTGGATCGTCTAACAGCGAACAATTTACGTCGAGTGTTTGTAATTAAATTCAAATATAAGAGACTTCGTTACAAGGGGTCAACAAACTCTAAAGGTCGCTCAACCATTACACACAACAGTGAAATTCGCTTCACAACAACATAAAAATAGGAATCATTTTTGCAGGAAATCTCTGCCAAAGTTTTGTCTGAGTCCTCAAAGACATTTGTAACGGATGTGTTGCTGCCAGGTAAATCAAAGAAGGGAGATGTTCATGATTTAGCTTCTCCTTCCTTCTTAGACGTCCTTTTGACAGATGAAAGAGTAGGATGAGCTACACCAGTCGTCGTCCCACTTCCAATTCTTGGACTTCCATAGACAGACACACTTTTGAGACGGAGTTCGGTTCACCTGAGGCCCAGTTCTGGTAATCGAGTGGTTTGGAATCCCAGGTGGTCCAAACATTTCCACCTTACTACTCCTATCCAGTATCCGGAAGAGCTGGCTACAGGATAAAAGAGAAACAAACAAAACAACAACAACAATTCGCCAATCTGTAGAAGGAGGCTGCGTCTTCAAGACCAGATGTGTTATTTATGGTTACAAAATTAAGACACTTCATTTAAAATTATGAGACCATCCACAGAATACAGAATCACCTAATTCCCTTTTCATCAATTTATTCCAATAACAATTCAATATTCCGGCAAGAAATCTGAAAAGGGAATCACCTCGGTAAACCAAACAAATCACCTGTTTTCTCCGTTTCACTCCAAAGATCAATAAAACTCCTATTTTCCGATTCTGTACTGATACCATCCTCCTGATCATTGGGCAGGACGTCGGTGTGAGGGCCTTTTGAGTCTAGGACCCCTGATAGCGCTGGAGGGGTGCAGCGACTGCAGTTCTAGGGGACACTTAACGAGGATGACCCGACATTAAAAGTGTCACTTACAGAACCGTGGAGTGGAGGGGAAGGTAAAGAGCTAATAGGAAAGATGGCTAAGACTAAGACAGATCTGAACGGTTCCTATCGGTGAGGAGGGTTAAAGCCACAAGATCATAGCGACGGTAGCGATACAAGTGGCCAATCATCTTTAGCTCGTCTCTACCGACTGACAGAAAAGTCCGTCTTTACCTGGTATTTATCTGAAGATAAATTCGAGTTAATATCCACCAAATACCGGATAATATGACATTTATATGAGTCAATAGCGACGAAGTGGAGACGGCTCCTTATCCTATAAATGGCCCCGCTGCAGTCATCGATCACCAACTTCATAAATGACGATAATTAACTTATTGAGACACCTATTAATCTTCCTCTTTCACCTGATCGTCTTAATCGTCTTTATATTCGTGTTGCGTGAAGAAAGAAAGTTACCAACCAAAAGAAGCCAAGTATTTCTCGATGGCAGCCGTTTTCGCACCCCGTTGTCAATGGTAACCAGGTGAGCCCTCTGGTCCACGCAGGTCCTGTTGGCACCATTCCAATTTTTCGACTCACTAAAAGCCCGGAAGCAGAAATCAGTTTCCGGGTCGTACACATAACCCGGGTGCTGCAGACAAGCTGGAGGATGGACAGAAAAATTACAATTTATCGATTAACCTATTGATTTATTTCAAAAATGCCAATCAATAATTATCGATCAGAAACTAAAAAAAGGGACATCAAGAGTTTTATTCCATTTGTTATCAAAGAAAATGGTAAGTTTGGAACCGTCATTAAGTTTTTGTTACCTTTCAAATACCAGTAACAGTCCGTGGTTGTGTCAAAGTCACGTGCATCCCCCTACACACAGTATCTACAGAACTCCTAACAAAGGGAGGTCCGCTCTACGGTATCAGTAATGGCCGACCTAGAGAGCGGGAAAGTCGATTTATGTCTGACTAATGTAAATAAAAGCAAAAATGAAAATTTTGAAATATTAATATAAACTATTTCGTTGTGTTATCTGTAACAAAGCAGATTTAAACATAGGGAGGGACATCATTATGATTAAAATAACAACAACAAGATATCGTAAAGTAAATCACTGAAAAATAGAACAGTTCAGCTTTAATTCAATCAGTATAATCCTCGTGACCTAAGTTCATCAATACATTCCAATGCGGTAGTTACTATTATATTATATTATTATTATTATATTATTATTATTATTATTATTATTATTATTATTATTATTATTATTATTATTATTATTATTATTATTATTATTATTATTATTATTATTATTATTATATTATTATTATTATTATTATTATTATTATTATTATATTATCAAATATACACAAAAGAAATTAGATAAAAATTCTTGTGACAGAAATACAAAAATCTGTTTGCTCCATATGTACCGATCGATATCTTCCAGTGATATCGATCCGTGTAATTATATACAACAGCCAGATTAGTATGCCATAAACGGGATGTCCACTTCGGCCAATACCTCCACTGGGGATAACAGTTTATCCAGATGTTCTTTTCCGTAGAGGAATGAAATCCTTGTGTGGATATCTTCTAAAATGTCTAATTTAAAAACGTTTATTACATCTAAATTACACTTATTGTATGTAAGGGTTAAGTGATAACATACATTTTCTTTTAAGAAGAACTTGGTTTGGAACAAAGTTTCAAAACCACTGTAACAGAAGCTTCCAGAATAATGAGGGGATATAACTCCATCGGAGATTTACAGCGGCTAATACAAGAGAACAAATGCTACAAACTACTCATGATTCCATACCTGTTAGATACCAGAAAATGGTTTTAGATAAAGAATTTACTGGCAAACGAAGTTGACAGCGACAGTACTGCGGGATAATAATTGGTGACCATTTCTCGACACTAGAGGCGCTAGCGAAAGTCTGGATCACGTGATGTTTCTTCGTGATAAAGTAAATAAATTAAATTAACTAAAATTCGAAAGGCAACTAAACAGATAATATTAACAGTTAATTTGACTATATTAGAATATCGATTTCACGTTTGTTATTGTGAAGGAAGTAAAATTAAGATGAATTTCAAATCGACGAGTACAATAAATGAAAGTTAGGTTTTAGTATTCAACATAATATTTGTTCACTTTTTTGTTGTCGATATTTCTGACCAATGAAAATGGCCGATCCGTTCAAAGATGTCCGCTACGTCATTTCCGCTTCCGTTGTTTAGGTGAACGTTCAATTTCGCCTTGCACGTGAGTCCACCACGTAGCACATCTCAATTCCCTGCCCACAAACTTCAAACGAAACCATTTAGCCGCTCGTCGAGGTCGAAGAAGATAATATTCTGCAATCTGATTACCTTCAGGTATTTGATGGAGAGGAAGACGAGTCTGGGGGAGGGGCAGAGACTGCGAGAAGACTCGCACCTGTAGGCTATGATCAGCCGTACGATTCAACTGATGGAGGACCAAATGAGAGCAGTCAGAAGGAAACTGGAGAGGACGGAGAGCGAACAACGGTAAGATGAGTCTGAAGCTGACCGAAATCCGTCAGAATACCTGTCGCTAGGTTGGATAACGATCTTTAAATATTATTATTAGTATTATTTACTAAATATAAAAGAAAAATTTCGACAAAGATCCGAAATAAATCTCAAGAAAGTATACCATCCGGTAGTTCGATATGTTACTATTCCAATCACATCGATAGGATATTTACCAATATTATAAAAAGTACTCGGTGATAACATTCGATCTCAACGAAGGGCAGCAGAAAGAGATGAGGAAGGCAAACGGGACACCTGCTGATCTTCTAAAATTACAGAGAAAAAGCGAGATAAATAAATATCTGCCCTGAATTAACCGTTTTGTTGCCTAAATCCCACGATTTGCGCTGCTCTTTTTATCCAGTATTTTTACTGTAATATTACGTCTAATAACATTAATAGTTAACTTCATAAAGTAGAGTCAAACATATTAAAGTCTGTAAAATGGTTCACTCGAAAGAACGAAAACGTAACCAAGAATTTTTCCTGACGTTTAATCTCACGACAGTCAGACAATTTTTGTAAATATTTTTCTTAACTAAAATAGAAGTATTGTTTTAGAAATTTCGAGTCTGACGGCGACAAGTCATTCACCAGTACAATCGATTGTTCATTGTTACAGACTGAAAGGCAGTAAACGGAGAACAACAACGATGGAGTTTTGTCAACGAATAACAATCAGTGGCTCCTACATCACCGGTTGGAAAATTATCATTCAACTGTTCCATAGACACGACAATTATAACGAAATTCCCTCACACACATTTATCGTATCGTACTCTACCAAACTCAGTGACTTAAACCATTGTCCTCTTTGCGTCTGATGAATCCCCTGTCAGCAGACAGGTGTCCGGTTCCGTCACCGAGTTCAGCTTAGACAGGTAGAGAGTCAGGAATGATCGAGTCTCCGGTTCACCTGAGCTGTCGGGTGGCGACTTTGAGGCTGGAAACTGACCAGTGGTTCAGCAAATGGCAGCTCAGACGGCTCTGTCCGTTCACACAAATCAATTATTCTATACTAATGATGTTTCATTTTCTTTCAAATTTGTATAAAAATTAGCGATAAGGTTCTCAGTTCGTGTGTGGTGTGTGTGTGTGTGTGTGTGTGTGTAGGTGTGTTGGCGGAATGTTTGATGTGTACACACAATTATAATGGTGGTATTGTGGTATATTTTAATAGATCAGAGTTGGAATCATTATCTATCATTTGTTAGCCACGAACAGTACCAAACAAAGTTAGACACAGTGAGGACGGTAACCAATGACAACTTACCTGTATTTTGCACAAAGGTGTAAGTCGGGAGGAGAGAGGAATTCTGTGGCCACCCTCGACAGGGACGATCAGGTCGTTTTGAGGGCTGCACGATTCCATCCCCGGCTGGTAGGTGAACCAGAGACAGCCGTCAGTTTGCAGGCACAGCAGCCCGCACTCCATACTCCCACTCACCTGGTCATAGCGGGTCAAAGCGGAGCCGGTCAGCGGGCCGTGAGGAGAATCCTCGACTCCGGTGAAGAATCTTGCTCGGGTTGCAGCAGACCCCGAGAGTTTGTAACGTAGATCAGAAAGAGGAAGAAGGAAGCGGCTGCTTTCGTCTTCTCCATCTCGCCGGACGTCAATCTCTGAAGTTCGGAGCCCGCCGTCTGGATGAGGATGAGCTGCTCGATATCCTTAGTTGAGAATCGGGTGACCGCTGTGAAAACTTTTCAGGGAGTCGACTGATTGATGCTCCCTGTGACTGTGGGATATCGATCCCAAAGTGCTTAAATGAACAATGACAGCTCCTATGGTGCCGATGCACTTATCTGTCCAGGTAGCTAGCACCTGAGCACTAGAAACAACAAACCTGAAGCCATTGCCTGTCTTCTTCCTTCTCCTGCCTAAGCTCTTTACCATTTATTGCTGAACGTTTTCTCCAACAAAAAAGCTTAGGCGAAGCGTGAAATCCCTAAGCTAACCCCTTTTTAAAACAAAAGTAAATGGTCTTTCTGCTGTTCTGAATTCCAATCCCTCAACAGATGGCGCTGTCTTGATGATCCGCTCGATTATAGTTGAAAAATCGTAACATTCTTCACTTTTTATTGTGTTAAGTTTTGGCGCGTGACGTCTCTTCGTTTGGTTTGTTTGAAAACCTCTAAAAATTTCCTTTAATTATTTCTTTACTTCGATGAAGCTAAATGTGGTCCAACCAGGGTCTATGGTTCGGTAGATGCAATTGATTGCGACACCTACCGACTACGCCAGGCACTAACCATTGTTTGCCCAGGTTAATCAGCATCTTTCCGTCGTCCGAGGCGGCTCGTGGCCCGCCAGGTGAAAGGAAAGATAAATATAACTTTACTAGGGACCCTTCAAATTATTATTATTATTATTATTATTATTATTATTATTATTATTATTATTATTATTATTATTATTATTATTATTATATTATATTATTATTATTATTATTATTATTATTATTATTATTATTTATTATTATTATTATTATTATATATTATATTATTATTATTCTTATTATTATTATTATTTTATATTATTATATTATTATTAGTTTGAATTCGTGTTTTCTATTTATTATAATAAAAAGATATTTTTTTGTCAGAAAAACGAAATTAAATCCGAATACAATATTACCATCCGATAAGTTCGATACGTTACTTTTCCAATCAGATCGATATGATATTAGTTATTATTCTGAAACTAAACTTGGGGGTAGACTTCGATCTTAACGAAGGGCGGCAGATAGAGAAGATGAAGATAAACAGGACACCTGCTGACTTTCTAAAATTAGGGGAGAACGGGGGCTGGTTGTAATATTTACACGAAATCAACCCTCATTCTTCACATTTTGAAAAATGTAGCAGCGTTTTTAGTGCAAACAAATAAAAGGTCCACTGCTCTTAATATTGCAGGAAATTTTAACTCTAATCTGTTAAATGATAAGAGCAGGGAGTTAAAAACACCATGTGACCCAAAGGTGTTACAATTTACCCCGCAGTGGGGCAAGTTGTAACAGTACGTGGGGGGACACGTACCGGACACGTTGTATCATATATGGTGTGAATCTGTACCCACCAGGTTTGGACACCACACAAAACTTAACATACCACATACTGGAACATTTTACAAAGCTATCTGTAGATTAACTTTCTGGTATCTTTCAGATCTTTCACATTTTCTTTATGTATTCTCATAT
>JACATO010002345.1:0-19036 GCA_018389105.1 Nautilus pompilius
AGAGAGAGAACAAATCCGCTTTCTTGCTAATTGGAATAAATTTATGATCGTCTCAGAACATTCTAAACCTGTCTGAGAGTTTTGTTTCATCTTTTGTGAATTAGAACGTAGAAAAGACCTACGACTGCCGATCAAACGCTCGGCTCTGTGCAAAAATATTTGTAAATGCGGAGATTTCCCTTTTCCTTCTATTTCATCTCGGATGAATCGTATCGAAGGATTAATATCGGAGGGATTCTGAAGAATCTATTGTAAGAACCATGAAATAGAACCAAGGCGGAAACAGTCTATTGTTTTAAATAGATGGATGTAAATAAAGTATTAGTAAAACAAGAAGATTATATCTCTATTATCTTACTTAATAATAATAATAATAATAATAATAATAATAATAATAATAATAATATAATAATAATAATAATAATAATAATAATTAATATAATAATAATAATTAATAATAATGTGGTGGTGGTGGGAAAGTCTTGAAATAGCCCTTATTTTTAAATCCTTGTTTATAATAGCAATTTTTACAATAAGAACGTCAAAACAATCGCCTGCTAATGAAATCAGCGCCGAAAACTAACCCTAACCCTGATGACAGCAGAAAGCTAGGTTTGTTAGCTAGTTAAGTTACTAATAAACTGGTGGGGAAAGTGGATAATAAACTTACGTTTATGCGACCGTTCCATGTCGACGTCATCAGGGTTAATCTTAATGTTGATTTCATTAGCAGGGGAAGCTTCCTGAACTGGCGCAAGCTGGTCTCGAAACTGCTTCCTGTTGCTTGCCAACAGTTTAAGGTAATGTACCATTGTATAATTAATAATACACGCGGCCCGTCTACGTGATATATTTAAACTCTAGTGACAGGTAAATGCCAGGAGAGTGGCGGGTAGTTACTCGATCTTCTCGAACCTCTTTCCTCAGTTACCCCCCTCCCCTCCCGAGTATCCGAGGTGCATCCGCGAGGAAAGTCCCTAATATTTCATTTTTAGATGACCGGCTGGTGGAAAGGAACGAAAAGATACCATGTCAGGGAGCCACGCCAAAACGAGCTGACCCCGCCGATCAGGAATCGAACTTTGGTCAACCTTGGTAGTCTAGCAATCGAACTACTATACTACCTTCGGTTTTTCGCTTTAGAATACGATAGATCAGTCAGGTTCTAAAAGAAAATGTTTTTGAGGTTGCCAGACGATACAAGGTTTCAGTCCGATGGGGAAAAAAGAGCGGTAGAATTAAGCAGGGTTAGTCTGGCCTACAGCTTATACGTACCTGTGTGGCGTGTTCACGCGGCATTTTGAGTTTAGATTGCTTCCATTAAAGATATTTGAATAATTTAAAACACACGTGGGCAATGCCATAGCTCTTCTGTCAAGAAGACGACAAAGCCATATCTTGTCATGGACGCCAAAAAAAAGTGAAAATATGAGTGTTTGTAAGGCTGGTGATGACTTGCCTTTTGATGTCACTTTTTATTCTTTTAAAACTTAAAAAAAAAAAAAACAAACACAAGATTGGAGGTATAATATGGAAATATTTCTGTAAAAATTAATTTTATAAGCTTTTGATAATTTGTGATCTAAGCACTGAGGCCGAAGTTTTAGAATTTTGAAACCGTGTGGACTTTTGTGTCCCCTTATATTTTCTGTTGTTTAGGTAATTTTAGTTTATTGGAATCGAGACTTTATTCCATTTAACCTAAGACTCAAAATAAATCTAACTATTAGCCATACTTACTAGTTCTTAGCCTATATAGGCTTTGGAAAAAAAAACCGTACAATTTATCAAGTTTTTTAGAAAAGTTGCTCTTCTGAGATGAATAGCTAATCGAAAGTAAAGACAAAATCTCTTGTTTTCCAGCAACTGTGAGTGTGATACGGGATGTGTTTTACTGGTCCTAGCGGGTTTAAATATGACGCCACAGAGATACACGATTTTTAAAGTAAGAAATTTACTTTCAGTTGATGAAGCAGTCTTATTAAGAATAAGCCCGAAGCCAAGTATTGGTTGTAACTGGAAATTAATAAATATATTAGATCTACTGTTTTCTTAAGGATGTCTGTCACTTCCTTTATTTCTAGTGCTGGTATTTTGGTATTTATTCCAAGACAAGCGGTAAATTGAGATGGTGAATTATATAAGCGACTGTGATCAGCTTCTGAAAATCAAGCAATCGGTCAGTTTGGTAGATAAAAAGTAGAAATATTTTCTGTTTTTAGTTTTCATTATATCGAAGACAAATTAATGGAAATCTTAATATCCAGTTTCTAGTGGAGAACCGAAAGGAAACTCATCAATTAATTTAGAACGATTGGGTTAAGTTTTATTTGTTTACTTTCGATTTCTTACTGAAAATAGTGAGAAATAATGAAAAATATTCAATTGGTGAATATAAATATATTTCAAACATTGTCAGAAATGAAATTAAAAATAAGGAAAAGAATGTTTTTCAAATGTAAAACACAGCGAACATCTCAAGCTGAGAATATTAGCAGAAAGGTCTTCATAAAATGAGTTAGATGACGTGGTACTTCAAATATTATTTCCATCAAATTACAGAAAATAGCAGTTTGAAATCGGTGCGCTGAAAAAGAGAGAATAAAATGAGCGGATTATTTGGCGATCGGTTACCGTTGTTCATGTTTATAGAATTATTGCTGCCATCTTCTGCATTTTAACATTTTAAAAATCCTTTTCAGATATCTTCCGCGTTTTCTTCTATTATTTACGATATTTATTTAGCTACAGTAATTTCTTTTTACAGCTAAGAGAACTATGGTAGTCACGTTCTTCGTTATGAAAAATACGCGATGGCTTTTATTCGAACATTGCTTGATTTTCTGTAATCGCCGTCAATTTTCTGTTACATCCAGAGAGAATTTAGTCGGAAGTTTTAGCGTACGATCTTAAATCCAGATAACGGTTAGCTACCACACGGTCTGCGTAACGGGATCTCCTCCCGTTACCATTACACACCAGCCCAACGTTGAATGTGCTGGTTTGAAAAGGAGAATACTATTGATTACCTACTTCTCTCGATGTCTGGTCTGTAGCGATCCTGGGTTCGTTATTTGCCATATATCAAAGCAAGCCGGAGTATTTAGAAATTCAACAAACCGTACAGCATATTTGATATCAGTTTATTTAGCTTTTCTTTTTCTTTCTTTCTTCTTTTCAAAGGCAAAGACATATCTTGACAAGTTTGAAACCGAGATTGTTTTCTTCTTCCACAAGAGTAATATGCGGTTCGCCTTCTCTGTTTTAATCCGATTCCAGTCCTGCCTTTGTTTGTTGCCTTTTAAATTGTGACAAGAGTCCAGCATAGCTAATTTCCAAAGCTTGGAACCGCGACCGGTTTTTGTCTTGGTGGACAGCGGAATAAATAAGGATACATCTTTATTATTATCATTAAAAACCAAATACTTAAATATTTTTTTATGGCCGGATTTTAAAGCTCGTTTCGTTTCGGTTCAGCACATGTTGATCATTAAATTAGTAGGAAAAAACACCGAAGATTATAAAGGGGGATAAAAAGAATAAAATCTCTGATAAGGAGTGAGCTTGCTGTCCAACAAATGACTAGGTGCTGATTTAGTATAAGGTACCATCGGAGCTGACGTCACAGCCTAGAGAATTAATCCTGTCTCTAAAAGAAGAAGAGTTTTGTTAAATATTTCTCTTCCTAAAAGAAGAAGTGCTGGGTCCTTCAAGTCGCCGGATAGTCAGCACACCCTAGCAGATAACCGCGGCACTACTCGACGTCACCAGATAACCAGGATTATCTCCCATGTAGGGAGGTTATCTCTTTTATCGACTGGCGTACGACACAACGTTTACTGACATAAAGAGCAAAAAGTCAAGTGATGCCACCTTTTAAATTCAGTGTCAATTGTAAACATGAGCTTCTGATTTGTTCGCGGCAGCTATGAAATAGCTCTACCAGCCAGATGTTTTCTAAAGAGTGTTAAGAACGAGGACAGTAATGTCGACTACAACGTCGATGTAATTTCTTTAACAGCTTCCAGGATATTGTACTGTAATAATTACAAAACTTTTCCCACTGTTTTTCCTGTCACCATCTTTTCGGAAGCAGGATCGCCGCGCCCCACTGACGTTCGTTTACCCGAGAGTGAAAGTTATGACGATGTCGGCCTTCACTTCGAGACACAGAAAGATGATGGTCCAAAAAACAGCATCTCTAAAGAGTTGGTATAAAGAAACATGGCCATTTCTTCGAGAGGTATTCACAAGACAAGCAGGATCTGCGATATCAAGCGTCGACAACACTAAAACCATGCAAGCCAACGCGTGCTGACCGTCATATTGCTAGCCGAACGAGAGAAGGATTATCTTCGTTGGGCTCTTTTCCGGTTAACGACCAAACCAGTGCAGCATACACCAGTTGATTTATCGTGCACTGCCTGCTGGGTTCTTATGCGTCGCGCCATGTAGGAATGGGTTTGAGAACATTTCCGACTGGTTCATGCTGATATATTTCGGTCAGTCAGAAGCGTTGAGTATATGTGGTCTTCTTATAGTTCCCTTTTCATCGCAAATCTTGAACAAACCTCGCGCGCTGTTGAGTCGGGTGAGAAGCAGAATATCTGTGCGATGGATGGATATGGGTACCGGGCAGAGAGGCCAATGAGTCAGTCAGCCAGACCTGTGGATAGTTTAAGGACCTATTTCCATTATATTTATTCATTCTCTGCAACCTGATTTGCTACAGATGGCAGATACAAAGATACAAATGATGGCGACACTGGTCCGATTGTAAATCACAGTCGAGCATAGATTCTAAGCTGAAGAATTAACCCACGATGGTTGGGGTTTTTCGTGTCAAGAAAGTCCACTGGATCAAAGCGTATTTACTATCCGGTAAAGAATAAAACCTATCAAACGATCAAGGGATTTATTCTTCCATTGACAGTATGCATGGGAATGATCATAACCAAAGAATCCTCCCATATTTCATGCATGTGAACTTATTAGGGCACACAGTTCCATGTATATGCTGTTTAGAAAACCCATCCATGTAAAATATTCTCACGCAATGCAACAGAAATGAAACACATCGATGACCAAACCTAGAATAAGATGCTCTCTACAGATGAGTCTAACTATGTGCATGTTTGGCAATAATCAACAGCAGTTTGGTCGGGGATTCATCTTCCAACATGACAACGGCGTAGACACAGATAGTGTGGTGAAAAACTATCTAGAACGTATAGAAGCTGATAGAATATTCACAAAGAGGCCTCGGCCTGCCCAAAGTCCTGATATGAACATCAGTGAAGCTATATGGGGTTATATGGCCACTGAGAAAGTCAAACACGAACCAGACACTTTGGATGAATTGTGGAAAGTGCCACAGGATGTTTGGAACAAAATTCCACAGTCATCCATTGATAACCTGTATGGGAGCGTGGAAACAGGATGTCTTGGCTTTATATAAAGAAAAGGGCTCACAACCAGATACCAATGCTCTGTTTAACGTATTCATTTTGTTTTTTGTATATTTTCTGTAATTATGCATTGTGTGTGCATTATATACGTCTCTCAGTTGTAAATACTGTTTATTTGTGTATATCTTGTGTGTGCTTTCTTAATTATTTACAATACTGTACATATTTACACAACTTTTATGAATAATGAGTGTTCAACGATACTTTGGAACTATGCATATAGTTTATTGACTATTGGAGACGCTGAGGAGAGTGTTTCCGTTCCGATATAAAGAACATCTTCTTCGTTCCGGATAGTGTAAAACTGTGTGCATCGGTTACTCGTCTGATCTTGTAGATATATTTTCATAATTAGTTGGAGTAACGCCAGGGAATTTATTTTGAGGGATTTATGTGTGAATTAAAGCTGTTAAATATCAACAAACAACACACCACACACACACAACACACACACAACACACACACCCACTGCTCAAAAGTTTTGGCTTTGTTTGCGGTTTTTAAGTTTTAGTGGCTATATAATTTATCAACTAGCATGAATATAATTAAAACAATTAAAATTACCTTTAATAATGTACTTAAGTTGTAATAAATATATATATATATTTTTTTAATCAAAATCTAGATAATCTAAGTTTATTTCATTAAAATATCCACCCTTTACTGCAAATTACTGTCTGATCGACTCTTGTAAGTTTTCCAATTAATTTTTTAAAGATAATCCTTCGGTAAACCGCACTCAAAGTGTTTTGCAGGAACTCCAATAATTGTTCGACTGAAGATGGCTGTTTATCCTTTTGCTCTTCTTAATACTTCATCTCATACGATTTCAAAGGAGGTTTAAGTCTGATGATTGTGCTGACCATACAACGTCCTGTTGTATTTTACATAAATGATTCTGACAGAGCTTAGAAGTGTTACAGGTCATCGTCTTTCCGTAAATTAAATTGTTGACCACCCGAACGGAAACCTACTGGAATGGCATACCTCCTACAGTATATGTCGGTATCCCTGCTTGTTTAGGGTATTCTCAATTTTATAAAGATCGCCGACTGCGTTGCCAGAAACCGTTATCTTTCCTCTTCCATGCATAGCAGTAGACACAGTGAGCACACGTTCAGGCAACCCGCGACGGACGTAAACTGTACGATTCGATCCGAATGTTTCAGATTTGGATTAATCAGTCCAGAGCACCTGTTTCCGTTCATAAATTCTCTAATTTTTGCGGCGTTTGGCCCAAGCAAGCCTCTCTACGTTGTTGGGAGGTTTCAACAGAGGTGAACAATGTTGCTTTTCTTCCAATTAATCCAGCTGTTTTTAGCTTCCTTTTAACAGTAGATTCAGATACGTCGCGTCCAAGGAAGCAGTTATCTAAAAGCCTAGTACGGAAGCCTGCGTCCTCGATTTCATGTCCTTCTCATTTACTGGTGATTTATGCATACAAGCATCTCCACCCAATCACATCTTTATATTTCTTGCAACTTCTCGCAAGGATATTTCCTTCATTCCTCAATGTAATATTAGCCATCTGCTGATCAATTGACAGTTGTTGCTTGGTTTTTCTATCAAAGTTCTTTCATAACCAATTAATTTTAGACTAGTATTTTACCACTTTCATTACTTATGTGTAAATAGAATATTGAGCGCTTTTTGGTTAAAAAAGCAATCAGATGAGTTGTAACCATAGATATGGAAACTATAGATAAATAATCTAATTTCTCTTGGACAAACTATCGCATGCTTCCCAGATGATTCACAATCCATAAATTTACATCTATTTTGATACAATACCAGGAAAAATGGATATTTGACCTTAAAATACTGATTAACTATTAACATGAATTTTGTGTTGGTAAAATCATTCTGATTCTGTTTTCTGTTAATATCAGTATAATAGTTGATTTTAAAATTATTTTGAAGTTTACTTATTTACTCTAAACGTATTTCAATTGAATATATGTAAATATTGAATGCACAAACACTGCCGCTCAAAAGTTAGGGTTCAATACAGTAATTTTTACTCTATTGAAAATAAATATTTAAAACTTAACAGAAGTTCATCATCAGTCAAAGGAACCCAACAAATTATACAAACTGCAACGTGCAAGAGGATAATGTATACGTTCCACAATGACTAACTACATCGTTTGTGTCACAACAGCCTCTGTATCTTCTCGACGCTTACTCATTGCAGCCACTATTGGTTTGAAAGTTTGTTCAGACGGATTTCTCGCTTTGTTTCTAAACTTTCGGTGCGACGTTTTTGTCACAATTCACAGTTTAATCTGTTCCTCCGAGTTTCTCTGGTTGGAGATCTGCCGTCTTCGTTTCCGAAGTCAAGGTTTGATAAGATATCTCAGGGATTCCTAATGGTTACGTCACTTTTAATAACACGTAAAATATCGTATTATATCGATGTTAAGAGCAGTACAATGGTGGTGTTTAATTTTACAATGAGCAGTACCAGCAAATTTAATACCAGTCCCTTTGACTGTAAATATACTGCGATCCTGCGTCTGATCGCGCTATGGAGATGCATCTCAGAACAGATGTATTTTTAACATCAGCACTCTTAACTGTTACTGTCAAAATCTGACATCTCCTGTGAATTTAGAACCATTTTTTGGTAGATTTCTTTGCCGATTTCAAAAGAGATGCGGCCTCTCCCGATCGGCCTGCGACACAAAATTTTCCCTTAATAATACTTTAGAATTAAAAGTACTAAAAAAAACAAAAAACGGAGGAAATACAGATCCATAGATGAAAAGCGAAAGTCTGCGAAATGTTGTAGAAAAATGTAAAATTCAGAGTATTAAAAGAAAACAAGGAATAGAATCGATATCTTCATTTCCAGAATGCGAACAATGTTACGAAGATTCATCGTTGTTGTGCCGATGCTAGGTACAAACTTCTATTTTGATGGCGTTACCTTTCCTCGTCTAG
This sequence comes from Nautilus pompilius, assembly GCA_018389105.1. Classification (NCBI taxonomy): domain Eukaryota; kingdom Metazoa; phylum Mollusca; class Cephalopoda; order Nautilida; family Nautilidae; genus Nautilus; species Nautilus pompilius. The sequence continues at coordinate 8,412 of JACATO010002345.1, forward strand.
CTCAACTCCATAATTCTTTCCCCCTTTTTACTCCATACAAACATTTTTAATAACGAACGTTTATAAGGTGATCGGATTAACTATGCTCTGGCAACGCTTACTTGGTCCGGGTGTTTTATTGTTTAATAGCTTTTATTATAATTCCTCCCATGGCTTTTATTATGGCAGTAACTGTCAGTATTGGGTGCGGGAGAACCTATTTTTATTCATTGAACGAATTTGTTTTGCTTTGCGTATTCGGTTTCCCAAACACCGTGTTATCTCCTGTCTACTCCCACGTTTTCTCTTAGTTCGTCGGGAAATTAGAATTAGGAAAATTAAAAGAAACACGGAATGCGCCGCGGAATGTCTTCAGCTATTAAAAGTGTATTGCTTGCCCAGTGAGTAAGGACAGAAACTGGAAAAGGAAAATAGCAGAATTTCCCAGAACCTACACTTGCCATTCTCAGCCCCGCTGAAATAAGAAAAGATAGTGTTTTTTTAAGTATTTTAACGTGGGGCCCCTGGTGGCCAGCCTAGCCTACTGAATTATCAACGCTGAGGGGCGTCGCTAGTTCCATCCCTGCTCTGGCCCGATTCGGTTTGATGTGTTTTCCTTGTCTGGTTTCCTCTCGCTCTTCTTCATCATAAACAATGCTTTATTAATACTTTTTGCCTTGTTATTGACGCACTCTTCTTCGTTTACACGTCCCTGGTGCTTCACTGACACGTCTTGTGTTTTACAGATACAGAATTGTTCTGAATTTCCTGGAGAACCTTCACTTGACATATTAGTGCGTTTTTAAACTGAGTTTTGTTTTTTTACATCCGTAACAAATTTTCAGTGTTCTAATAACACCGTGATTGTTAGACACTCCTATAGTTGTTTGTTTGACACTCCTATAATAGTTTGTTTGACACTCCTATAGTTGTTTGTTAGACTCTCCTATAGTTGTTTGTTAGACTCTCCTGTAGTTGTTTGTTAAACTCTCCTATAATAGTTTGTTAGACTCTCCTATAGTTGTTTGTTAGACTCTCCTGTAGTTGTTTGTTAGTTTCTCTCCTATAGTTGTTTGTTAGACTCTCCTATATTTGTTTGTTTGACACTCCTATAATTGTTTGTTACACACTCCTATAGTGTTTGTTTGTTTGCACTCCTATAGTTGTTTGTTAGACTCTCCTATAGTTGTTTGTTAGACTCTCCTGTAGTTGCTTGTTAGACTCTCCTATAATAGTTTGTTACACACTCCTATAGTTATTTGTTTGACACTCCTATAGTTGTTTGTTAGACTCTTCTATAGTTGTTTGTTAGACTCTCCTATAGTGTGTTTGTTTGACACTCCTATAAGTGTTTGTTACACACACTCCTATAGTTGTTTGTTTGGCACTCCTATAGTTGTTTTTTAGACTCTCCTGTAGTTGTTTGTTAGACTCTCCTATATTGGTTTGTTGGACACTCCTATAGTTGTTTGTTAGACTCTCCTATAGTTGTTTGTTAGACTCTCCTATAGTTGTTTGTTAGACTCTCCTATAGTTGTTTTGTTTGGCACTCCTATAGTTTGGTTTTTTAGACTCTCCGTAGTTGTTTGTTAGACTCTCCTGTAGTTGTTTGTTAGACTCTCCTATATTTGTTTGTTTGACACTCTATAGTTTGTGTAGACGCTCGCTCCGAGGTTGTTTGTTAGACTCTCCTGTAGTTGTTTGTTAGACTCTCCTGTAGTTGTTTGTTAGACTCTCCCTATATTTGTTTGTTGGACACACCCTGTAGTTGTTTTTAGACTCTCCTATATTTGTTTTGCTGACACTCCTATAGTTGTTTTTTTAGACTCTCCTGTAGTTGTTTGTTAGACTCTCCTGTAGTTTGTTTGTTAGACTCTCCTGTAGTTGTTTGTTTAGACTCTCCCTATATTTGTTTGTGTGACACTCCATATTTGGTTGTTAGGACTCTCCTATAGTTGTTTGTTAGACTCTCCTGTAGTTGGTTGTTAGACTCTCCTATATTTGTTGTTTGACACTCCTATATTTGTTTGTTAGACTCTCCTATAGGTTGGTGGGTAGACTCTCCTGTAGTTGTTTGTTAGACTCTCCTGTAGTTGTTTGTTAGACTCTCCTATATTTGTTTGTTTGACACTCCTGTAGTTGTTTTTTAGCCGCTCCTATTTTGTTTGTCTGACACTCCTATAGTTGTTTTTTAGACTCTCCTGTAGTTGTTTGTTAGACTCTCCTGTAGTTGTTTGTTAGACTCTCCTGTAGTGTGTTTGTTAGACTCTCCTATATTGGTTGTTTGACACTCCTATATTTGTTTGTTAAGACTCTCCTGTAGTTGTTTGTTAGACTCTCCTGTAGTTGTTTGTTAGACTCTCCTATATTTGTTTGTTTGACACTCCTATATTTGTTTGTTAGACTCTCCTATAGTTGTTTGTTAGACTCTCCTGTAGTTGTTTGTTAGACTCTCCTGTAGTTGTTTGTTAGACTCTCCTGTAGTTGTTTGTTAGACTCTCCTATATTTGTTTGTTTGACACTCCTGTAGTTGTTTTTTAGACTCTCCTATATTTGTTTGTCTGACACTCCTATAGTTGTTTTTTAGACTCTCCTGTAGTTGTTTGTTAGACTCTCCTGTAGTTGTTTGTTAGACTCTCCTGTAGTTGTTTGTTAGACTCTCCTATATTTGTTTGTTTGACACTCCTATATTTGTTTGTTAGACTCTCCTGTAGTTGTTTGTTAGACTCTCCTGTACTCGTTTATCTACACTTTTTAGGGTTTTTTGCACCTAATTTTACTCAGACGACTACAGTTTACTTTCATTTTGCTACCAGTTTAGAAATGCGAGAAACTTTAGTTTTATCTAACTTGATTAATCAACATGCGGTAGTGACCTCGGGACTTTTATGGTTCACTGAGTAGTTACTATCTCGGCTCCAACTAAAGACAACCGCTACTTGAACAGTTTGCATCGTAGTTGAATAATGTTAACAGAGCTTAAAACAACACCCACTGACAAAATCTAAATGCCATTGCGACTGAAATAACTAGATTATATTTTTAATCCAGCTCATGACCACCTGCTAATCGCTGAAGATGTATAAGGAAAAGAATTCCCGTATTTTCACTAATCAGTGAGATTTTCAGGTGTCTGCCGTTTTCTTAAACACAACGAGTTAACGTTTACTGTCGGAATAACTTCGGGAATTCGGTGATTTTGCGCAGACAAATTCGACAGATACGACCAAAACAAAAGATATTCTGTGAATTAATGGATTTCTGGCAAGGAAGAGGAAGAATAAATTTACAGGGATAAGAGCGACCAAAAAAACAACAACGAGTCGTTCACGGTTTAAAATGTATGTAAGGGAATCAAAAGCCCTTTTGTAGACGATTAAAGAACCCTGACAGCACTGTGAGTGTTTAGCGAAACTGGGAAAAGATTTTTTTTTTTGAGATTTAAAAGCTGTGAGAAAGGAATGGATGTTTTGGCGTGTGGTATTCGAAGTAAGGAAGGAACTATCAGTTCGAGTGTTCAGCAGTAGTTGTCACGAGAGAGAACGCTACTGTTTTCCAGACTTGCAGTGACACCTAACGGTAGAGCGACGGGAGAGTGCGACGTTTAGGATTGAAAATTAGCGGACTTCCTGTCTTGTCTGTTGTTGTATCGGGAGGGGGGGATGGGGAATCGTCCTTTGACGAGGTGTGTAAAATTAATTGTCTTTTTAAAATCTCTTTTCAGAGGGGCCGCTGTCGGATTTCGTAAACTACGGGTTCGGCTCGTTACGGCCCCTGGAGGGAATCCAACTTTACAACAAGATCATGCTCGGGGTGACTCTTGAGGCGTGCGCTCAGCTTTGTCTGGCCGAACACACGTTCAAGTGCGCCACCTTTGACTACTCTTTCGCCGACCAGTCGTGCCACATGAGCGAGTACATAGCCGCTAACGTCCACGGGGTCGGTCCGGCTGGCGACAATAACTTCCGGGTCATGCATTACGAACGAAAAGGTAAATTGTCCTCGGCTTTTCGTCATCATAATCAAGGTAATAGTTTAGCTGAGTCAGCTGTTCGAGTCCACGTATGCACTGTGGCCGCGTCTCTATGTCTCTGTTAATACGCGATTTAAAACCCACAGAACCGGTCTTTTTTTGTTTTCTGAAAATCAGTTTTTAAATGGTTAAATATTTATTTGACAACAGGTGGGTTGGTTTTCACCTGCAGTGGATAAACATAACAGGAATATGGAGGTGGCGACATTCATAGCACTTCTTTTCGTACTGTATCCGCTATACACGAAATCACGTGACACACACCCAAGGGTCAGGTCAACACGTTTTCAGCAGCCAGCTTTGCCAAAGTCTGTTTAACCCCCGGAGCTGGTTGAATATTTCTCTCTCTTTTTCTTTCTTTCGTTCACTGTATTTTATTGTTCATCCTTCGATCTGTAACACGACCTAGTTGCTGGCGGATGTCGAAGGATCAGCAAATCAACAGTGATGGATTACATAGAGAGGAAGGCTGCTGCACCACGAGAAGTTTCCCTTAATTATAGCGTCTCACCGAAGATTAGTCGGATCGCTGAGATGACGGTCCGGCCCCGATGCTTTGGTAAAATTGTTTAATTTATCCATTTTTCATTCTAGTAAGATGTCAACAGCCAGCGTTTTTTTGTTGTTGTTGTTCTTTTTTTCCTTCTAAAAATCACACTGACCGTTCTGCATCTTCAGCAGCATCTCAGAATTCGCAATCACTCTAGCCTCCGCAATGTAATCGAAGCATCTGTAATTTCAATGTCTTGCAGATACCGCGTGGAGATGATGGCGCCTCTGTCCGCCCGTGAGTCGCTGTGTCTTTTGAAATTAAACTAACTCCGTACATTTCTTCGAGCTTTTCTTATTTTCTTACAACAGAAGAGTACCTGAGGTACTTCTACTCCAGCCCTTACTCCGTTGTGTTTGGTAACAACGAAAAAACGTACGTGAGAGTGACGCCGAACAGGTGCGCTAGGAACTGTCTGGAGGAAAGGTCACTGGTCTGTCGGTCCTTCGATTACCAGGTAGGTCGCTTCTGCTTTCCTGTCTGTTTTAGAAGACAAACCGGGGGGGGGGATATCAGGGAATCGAGTACTGAGAAGCTGAGGCCCGGATTAATCTAAGGCTCTTTTCATTTTAATCCAAAACTAAAGATTTCGAGGAAACTCTTTTAGCTGAGCGCGCAGCGTGGCCCGTGGGTTTGTAGCAGCCACTCGCCAGCTTGGCAGGTCATCGTATTTACCTTTATTTGAAGGCTGATGGTGTAGTTCGCATCAGATGGTTTTGTTAACAGAAGGCCAACTCAAGACGTTTGGGGGGCTGTGATTTCACTGGTACATGTTCTCTCAACTAGCCCGTGGGGTTCTGATTTTACAGGACCTTCGTACCCTGTAACCCCTCGCCGGATTCCCTCTTGGGCGGGAACACACACACACACACACACACACACACTGACGAAGCGCAACCACTATAGTGATCCTGAGCTCGACGGCCCCGTCTGTTCCTGAAGACCTCTCGTCTTTATTTCCTAGATATCTCTTTCAACCCCGAAGCTGAATTTTTGCAACGCCGTTGTCTTCCCTACGAGTGATGCAGCAATCCCGCAGCGAATGCCACGTCATCGCATCATAGCAAAATCTCCTCGCTCTTTTGTGATCGACGACTTCGTAGTGAAATCGTTCCACAGTTTGTTTGTTTTTTTCTATTCACGCCACGTCTGTTCGCCTTTAAAAGGTTTTCCTTCGTAAACAGATTGTAGTATCTTCATCTTTATATTTTGACTGCGCATTAAAATGTGGTTTTCTCTCGGCGCGTTTGTCTACTTTATCTTTTCTCGTCGGGTTTTAAGTAAAAGAAATATTAATACAATAGCGAAATATTTAGTGGCTTGAACGACGTGAGAAAAGCCCAAAGCTCGGCTGCTTTCCCTCGGGGCCTAACGATTCATGGTCAAGATTTATTACACGTTACAGATTGATAAAGCATAGCTGTCAGATGCTAATTGGTTAGAACACCGCCAACGATATTAACTTTTTGAAATACTCTTATTAAAACAAGCGAGACGTGGAACCTTATTTTTTTCAATTAGCGAGCGGTCAATTTTTAAACCGCGCTAAGAGAACTAATATTATACTTAACGCAAACATTCGAAACGTGTATTTATTTTCCTATTTAATTGTGTTTCGTTTGTTGTTACGCCTGTACTCAGATGTCTGAATAATATTCAGCGCCGTTTTAAATCAGTCCACTTCAAGTCTGGCTTCAGTGAACATTTTAAAATGTCCGGGAACTCTTCAGTGCCAGAAGAGACTAAAAGTTAATCAAAGCCATAACGCATAGGCAAATGTATAGCTCTTATACACACAGGTAGGGTAACCCAGTGGCCAGCCTGCTGGAATGGCAGGGCTGAGGGAGCGAAGTTGATTCCCGGTTGCGGTTGGCTCGGTTTGGCGTACCTCCCTGACATGGTTTCTTCTCAGTCGTCTTCACGAGTCATTCACGTGGGATTACCGTGGAACGATTCGGTTTCCCCTGCCAGAGTCTGAAGGGAAGCCCTCCTGTGGGCTGGACAAGCAACGCTCTCTAGCGTACAACCGTGGTACTACGCGCTTCTACCAGCGTTATCTTCTAGGTAGAGCAGCGGTTCTCAATCTTTCTGGCACGCCCCTCCCATTTTTGGCGTTTATCAAACGCATATGGACATTTAATATTGTTTTATTGTAGAGAAAAGTTTCAAATTAGCAGAAAATAATGTCAAATAATACCAAATAATGTTTTAATGAGAGTTTTCGACGACGACTTCGAATTCTAGAATGTTCTAGTCATCGGCGATTAAATATTGTTTGTTTTTTCATGTCCTCACGCGCCCCCGCCTGGAATTCCCGCAGGCCTCCCCAGAGGGCGCTCCACCCCCAGTTTGGGAATCACTGATGTAGAGACTAATGTCCGACACAACAACAGACAGGTGAATTTTTACAAAACATAGTGTAAAGTATAAATGGCACAAGTCGTAAATACGGCTCTTGGAATGACAAAGTCTTCACAAAAGCGATAAAGACTATTTAATGTTTTTTTTTTAAAAAAAAAAGATTATGAGACGAATTATCCGTATAAAGGATGAATAAATAATTGATAATTCAGAAATACTTCATTTCATCAATTATTTCCACAGAAATCGAGTTAGTTTATATCAGTTTTTGTAATTATATAGCTATTGTATTTTCAAATTCCAATTTTTCTTGAGGTAAATAAGAGAGTTGTTTCGTGTGTTCATTGCTGATGGCTTCTCTGCTTTTCAAATTTTCAAACCGCGAGTCTTTGTGCTGAAGATCAGTCACCGACATAACTAGAGTTTCTCGGAGCATATCATCTGCCATTTCTCCCACTCTTGGTTGTTTTCTGTTAAAAATGAAACGTTTTGTCAAGAGAGAGAGAGAGAGAAGAGAGAGAGAAGTTGGATGAAAGTCCTTTTTCCGAGCACAAACGACCGCAACTACTAATAGTTTGCTGGAAAGTTTTATTAATTATGGATTTGCGAGATATACTAGCTATATCGTGTTTTCTATCGAACATAGTGAATGGTAACAAGCACAAATGAAATTTTACCTTCCGGCAGACTCATTTAAGATATCGGAGGGATTTGAAAAGGTATTCTTTGTCCGGTTAAGACAAAAAAAGACATCCGGATGCATGTCCAAATATCGAGGATAATTAACTCCCCTAGGACGGCGTCAAATTATGGACTTTGCAGTCTCTTTCGCTCCAGTCCAGCTGTCACTGGCGGTGCATCATCCAGGAATTCCCATTAGTGTGCTGCGCATACCTTTATCAGACTACCACCATAGGGATACCAAAAAAAAGACATTAACTTGAATAAAGGATGGGGACTTCTTTTCAGATGCGTATACTAAAAGTTAATCGTAAATAGGGAGATTCCCACAAGCTGACTGAACATCGGAGGGTGCTGTGAAGCTATAAAATCATCTCGATGGTTTTCCCAGTTGTACAGTGCACGGTAATTAATTTCAGGTTCAGAAACCGTAAGCCAGGCTACGCAGAGAACGCGAATATCGAGACCGACGTTCCCTGTTCACATAGAGCCGACTCTGCTGTTACGTTACATGTACTTAAAAGCACTCATCTGACCTCTAGTGCTCCTCCATTCACTGTCCAAATGTTATTGGTACTTTCCGCATCATCATTGCTGATTGAAGCCATAATTAAACAGTAATACAAATTTTCTTTTGAGAAACATTTTTGCTGTTTACTATCCGGCTGTTATACTTATTTTTAATACATAACACGGTCAGTTAACCCTGATTCGTGATACTCTGTAGCATAAACAGGCAGATTGTGTGTGTGTGTGGGCATCCAACATAGAGAAGGGGGGACAACCACGAATACTGCGAAATTCAAACATCAGAAACGTTTCACACCGACGAGATGACGGAAAGACGCCTGGCAGGACACAAGATGCTCCGAAATCCACAAACCCGATTCATTCTTGCTGCTCTGTGATACCCTAAGTGCACACGCCAACACGAAAAGGGCGCGAGTTAACATCGAATGTGCAAACTCGTTTGCAGTTCTGGTGGAAGATGCGAATAAGCAACAAGGTGACGGTTCGTTGAGGTGCAGAGTAGCATCTGCCAACCCGAATACCGCAGAGCCAAAGGCGGACAGAGGCAGTGATCGGCAGACCGGGTATCTCAGCTGGCCGATCTGATGACAAATTTTCAGACGGGGCTACAAAGGGACAACAAGAGCGCGTTCGAAGGTTTCCATCCATTCACCGCATAAACGAAAATTGTTTGTATTTGTCAGTCGGACCTTCAACGCCATACCACCTCTTTGAAAGCACTCGGAAGATGGGTGAGTTCCATGGAACGCCTTGCCTGTTGAGGGGGGTAATATGGGTGGGAAATACGAGTATTTTTCACGCAAACCAGGTGGCACGGGGAACGAAAGTTTTACCATTGATTTCCTTTCAAGTCGTCATTTAATGTTCTAAGCTGTTATATCCATAATCGTCAGTATCCGACCGATAATAGTCAGCTCCGAGGCTTAGACTAACAGTTTTCGTTTGCCCTCCTTCAACAAATTCATGTGTGCAGCATTAGCCCAACAAAATCCTCCTCATTTTTATTTTTGGGAGGAAATCGAAAACTCACGCGTTGGCTGGTGAAGAATACCGGAAAGAATTTCTGACAAAGACATGCGCCAAACGGATCTGTTTCCCTTCTCCACTGGATTCTAGCTCGTGCCCTCAGCTTTATGAGTTCAGTGGTTTACAATCGATAAAGGTAAGTCAATATAAATATGACAAGCATATTAAAAGATTGCTACACTATTACTGAGGTCATTTGATCAGGTTTTCATCTAAAGAAGATAATTTACTTCAAGTGTTAGAGAATTGAATGCCGTTTCTCTAGACTGTTCCTTACTAATAGTAGAAGAGGTACCTTACGTTTCTCCATTTTGAAATTTCGGCCGTCACTGAGCGGAATTATAGGTTAATAACCCACCTGAGCCACATCAAACTTTTCAAGATGATGGCTTTTCAGTTGGAAACTAACCTTTCCTTCCAGAAGGTATCATTTGAAATGGTACCTGGAAGTCCGTTGAAATAGGGTTGAATCATACCTGATATACTGCTCTCGCTTCACCTCTCCTATATCAGATTAAAGCTAAAGCGGTGTGTATGGAGGATTGAAGAAGCTCACTTGGGCTGACTGGTGGGTATAAACATATGTTTCTAGCGACTGAAGTACTAAATACTCCCCCATCGTGTAAATGATTAATAACTTAGTTCATCAGAATTTTAAGTCATTCGTAATTTTTTGGTTTCGTAAATATTGAATGTACGACATTATGAAGCATTCCACTGAATCACAGTAAGATGTCTGCAAAGTCCGTTTATAGTCTGCAATACTGAGATTTTACACTGAACACCACCAAATCTGGAACCAAATGGCGGCCGTGCTATAGTTTTTTTCATGCATAAGCTTACGATAGGCATAGATGTAACTTCTTGAGAAAAGTTACTCTCTCTCTCTCTCATCTAATCTGTACTGACGGTCATCTCTCTCTCTCTCTCTCTCTCTCACCATCTCTCTCCTCTCTCTCTCTCTCTCTCTCATCTCTCTCTCTCTCCTACTCTCTCTCTCTCTCCTCTCTCAGAGCGTGCTGTACTTGTTTTTATTTCCTGATAATAGTCCCATTCGTTAGTGAGATTTTCTCTGTCGGTTTTGACATCAAAGCCACATGTTTATGGTCAGTGCAAGCGGTGTAAACTAAGCTTGTTTTATTAGAGTGCTTTTAATTTGAATTACTGTTTTAATCCGATAAGACAATGAAAGGAAATTTATAATGTTTTATTTTCTTCCCCTTAAGTTAGATTAATCGTTCAACCGAAGACACCACTAATTCTTTTAATCACTTTGGTGTCAAAAACAGCAAAAAAGTTTTTTGTTTTTTTCTTTCAAATACCTAGCTGCTGTGAATTCCGATATGTATTACAGCAAATTGCAAAAGATATTTTAATTTCTCAAAAATAAGTACTTACGGGCGGGGAGTCACAAAAAATGTTCATCGGATGTCTCTAATATTATTTACTATTATTTTGGAAATA
>JACATO010002346.1:0-32827 GCA_018389105.1 Nautilus pompilius
AACAGCGAATGTTTTCTTCCGCAGCCGTTCTGGTGAAGCGGCCTCGCCGCACCTCCTCCAGACGGCTAATGCTTCCAGCAGGAAAAGAAGTCCGCAGGACGATGCTCCAGCCGAAGCCCAACTCAGAGTCAACAATAATGGAAGAAGTTGTCGTAAGACGTCGCGGCCGGTTGGCGGACAATGGACTGCCAGCATCTCCTCCGACTTAGCTGCATCTGATCGGCATCCAGATCTACCACAGCTTGGGAAGGCTGTGTAAATGATTGACTGTCTGCTTTCCCGGGATCCACGCCACCCGGATACTAAGCTCCGGTTGGGCACCAGCAGAAGGCACCCTGAAAAACAACCAAGGGACCTAACTCTCTACAGCAACAGGGCGCGAATGGTAGCGCATCTGTTATTATACAACGAGCGGATGTAGAAAAGAAATGAAGGAATAGCGCTGAACGAAGCGACGTAATAGAAACGGAAGTCGGTTTCACCCTCAGGTGATGTCGGGTAGTAAATACGCCGCTCACTAGGAACCCTTCGCGAATGCATTTCAAGAAAATGGGTGGATGCCAAGAATTAATCCAGGCCCCAAACCCGGCGTCGATTCAGCTTAAAGATGCACGACAGTTGCACGGTTTTAACCTAAAAGCTCTACTAGGTTCAGAACTATACGAACACCTTAACACGTATTTGGTTAACTCTTGGCATACCGAACAAGTTTTTTTATTTTTTTTACTTTACTTATACCACCTGGAGTTCATTTACAGCCGAGCCCAGAAGCACTGGCTGCATACTTCGCCAACTCACCCGTGCGTGTGAGGGGCCGGGGCGGCAGAGCGATGGACAGATCCGTCCTTACAGAGGGTGCACACGGTCACAGCCAGCCCCCCCCGCCCTCTGAGGCGGCTCAGATCTGAAGGACAGTGGCGTGTATTTGTAATAAAACAGATTTAATAATAGCATCATTAGGGAGAAGAGACAGTTTTGTTTTTTCGCTCTCTTCATTCTCTCTCTCTCTTTATTCTCCTCTCTCTCTCTTCTTCATCTCTTTCTCGCTCTCTTCATCTCTCTCTCTCTCTCTCTCTCTCTCTCTCTCTTCATCTATTCTCTCTTCTCCTTCTTATCTCTTTCTCGCTCTCTTCATCTCTGTCTCTGTCTCTCTACATCTCTCTCTCTCTCTTCATATCTCTCTCTCTATCTTTATCATCTCTATCTCTCTTTCACTCTCTCAAATATATATCAATATCTCTTCTCTCTCTCTCTTTTCATCTCTTTCTCGCTCTCTTCATCTCTCTCTCTCTATCTTCTTCATCTCTTTCTCGCTCTCTTCATCTCTCTCTCTCTCTCTCTCTTCTTTCATCTTTTCTCGCTCTCTTCAATCTCTATCTCTTCTTCTCTCTCTCTCTCTTCAATTCTCTCTCTCTCTTCTTTCATCTCTTTCTCGCTCTCTTCATCTCTGTCTCTGTCTCTCTACATCTCTCTCTCTTTTTTCATATCTCTCTCTATCTATCTTTCTATCTATCTATCTCTCTTTCACTCTTCAATTATATATATCAATATCTCTCTCTCTCTCTCTCTCTCTCTCTCTAAAAATTTCTGCTTCAGTCCCACGAAAATTCATCAGTTGATTGCTTCTCAAACTTTTTTTGTTTGTTATTTCTTCTCTGGCAGTTAATATTTCTGCCGAGATTTAAAATAACCGCAGACCGATTTCTGACAAAACAACTTCAATATAAGAAGGTGATTTTGTTGTTGTTGTTGTTGTTGCACGATTCGAATAGCCTGCAGATACTGGGCATCAAATTACGCATCTGTTTCTTAAAATATCGATGTACAAACAATGCACGTCATCGTGCGTGACGTCACTCCACCAGGGCTTCAGGATAGAACGAACCGTTCGCCGTCTGAGCAGAGTAATGGTGAACCCGGCTTTCTTTAACTATGTAACCCAAATCCGTTCTTCTAATTTCAACTTAACCATAGCCTAAACCCTAGCCTTATCTTAACCTGATCTAATCTGGTTACTCTCTAACCCGATAAATAACTTTCTCACAAACTGGGGACGATAACTCCCTGATTAGAAGTACCCTTAATCTGACGGCGACCTACTTTGTGGCTGTTCCCGATGCTCAGCCGAGGTCGTCAACGCCGCTCATCATCATCATCATCATCATCTCTTACATCTCCTGTCCCTCTTGCTGCTGCTGTCCGAAATAGCACGACGCCACAGGCGCGGAGTCATGGGAGAGTCTGCGACGATGCTCACGGGGCCTAGCTGGAAGGGCACCTGCTCCGAGCAGACACCGAGCGCACGTCGGGTAAAACCTTGAAAGTGATTCGCTTCTAGATGGATTTAAACTAAACTCCCTTTTAGGCACCCGCTCGGTCAGTTCGCGTCTCCCCAACACGTGGTTTTAATGTCGCCATTGACCAGAATGAAATCAACCACAGTGACGCGTGCTCATCGAATGATGGCGCCTCTCCTTTAAATGCCAATTAGGGCCCCCAGACTCCAGCAGTATTTTCCCGGGCTTATTATTAAAGGAAAAACCGTGGTATTTCAAAAAATCGCATGAGATTCTCCCTTTTCTTCATTCCCGCCTAGCGAACATTTTATTATTAAATTTAAAATTCATCTCGTTGACTTAAAATTTAATTAGAACAGCAACGAGAGTAAATAAACTTGGCTCGGAAATTTCTCAAGCTGTGACTTCATCCGCAGCGCAGCATTTTAAATCAGAATTTATTATTTTTTTAAAAAAAAGAGATTATTTTCGTAATTTAGTCGGGCTGTTTATGTTTGTTATGCGAAATTCCAGTGCTCCTGTGGAATAGTGAGAATAGATTTGTTCATCCCCGCAGAAAAAAGGTTCTGGCCCGGTCCGCGAGAGTTCGTGGAGGCCCCCTCCGTTCCTCGCGTCTCTCGGAGACAGGGGCCGACCGCCTTACAACAATCACTTGTTTTCTCTCCTCCTCCTCCTCCCTGCTCCCACCTGATCGTATCAATTCACTTGAGTCGGCGTTTCTGTTCCTCGAGCTCTAGAGATTCTTCCTGACGATTTACACTTGTGCTAAAAAACTCATCAGCCCGACAGTGATCCGCCTTTCAGCAGCTTGATATATGTTAGCGAAATTGCATTGTTCCAGCAAAAAAGGAAACGGACATTGGAAGTCGAGCGAAACATTCGCGGTGACGTAGTCAGTGTCTCTGATTATCTACAACTTCCTCCTATGATTCTGTTAATATCGATGTCTTCGCGATCATTCGATAGTTGGTTGTTTTTGTAACTGTCAGCTGATACTATGCTTTTGTATACAAGTAAATGCGCCTCGTTATTTCCCGCTACTAGTGGCTGTTTGTTTTTTTGTTATTTTGAGATATGGCCAGTTAACTCCTGGCCGGTCGGGTAGCAACTGGACACCCCCTTCTTTTGCCTGATAACAATAAAAACCGACCTGATTGGTTTAAGCAGCATCACCTACATTGTGAAGCAAGGCGCAATGCATTATGGTCGGACGATAGCGCCTTTTGGAACATTTGGTTCCGAGCAACGATGCTACGTTAGATAAAAGGCTACACTGAGAATGTGGAGTATGAAGATCTTTCTTTATTTGCCTTTTCCCTTTCACCAACTGCTTTATTAAACTTTTTTTTTGTTAAAATCTCCGGTTAACGCATGACTGGTGTCAATACGTACAATAATTCATAAAAAGAAGACAACGAAACGTTCAGCTGCAAGTGATTTGTCTTGAATCTTATAATTATTTTTTTTTTCCTTTTTACAGTCGGCTGTTGGCATAGCGAAGCCGATTGACTTCGGAGCAGCGATTTCCATGAAGAGAAGTCGGGGGAACCAGTCTTAGTTATCGATCAGGAAAATCATTTGTACAGTGACAACTCCCAGGGGGGTTAGGTTCTAGAATGAACATCGCCGATGTCATTGAATAACCTGCCTGGGATCGCTGAGCAAGCAGAGCTTGAATAGGAGAAGCCTTAATGGAGTCTGGTTATACAGCCGGGTAGAAAGGGATATATAATGCCTACAGTGGTGGTCAGAATTATTGCATCGCCCCAAATAATTCGGACTTTTTAAAGTGTGACTAACGCCATGACTAAAGACCCTATGGATATCACGGCAATAATTCATTGGCTTTCCTCATGTTAAACAAGCAAATTTACACTAGTACGCATACATCGATTAAAGCCAGTGACTATTCTATAGCCTTTTCGATAATCCTACACACATTTTCATTAGTTCAGCTTTAACGTCTCATCGAGACGGGACAAGAACGCCATTTAAAGCGCCGCAACTTTTCCTGGAGTCCACGTTTATCCGTAAATGTCAAGTAAATGCTATGTACGCCGCATAAATGTTTTTTAGTTCACCTTTGTCAGTAAATGTCATATACACGTTATGTGAAGTTTTACATGCATCCTTTTATTTGCTTAACCCTCTACATAGCACGTCAGGTCTTACGGCCGCCTGTCACAGCCTGAAGAACTAATCGGTATGTGTGTTGGACTAACTCTAAGACCAGCCAAGACTCGTGTTGACAAACACGTGGATGGAAGCGACGCACTGACTTATCGTTATAAAGGATTATATCTGTATGGAAGGTGCCATGTTTACGGCTCGTACGGTTCAACCTGTGATGGTTAATACAGGGTAGTGTACATCCAAACATGACGATACAGACCGTAAGAGGTAAGGTGTGGTTGCAATTATGAAATTAGGAGTGGTTTAGGGGAAGGAGAAGAACACGAACTAGGGTAGCGATATTGGTATGATTACTATAGCGGAAGATTCTCTGTGTATGATGTTAATGTCTCTCTTTGTAACGAAAGGAAGATGAGAGCGGAAGAGGGAAAGGTGAGAGACAAAGGCTAGATCGCGGAGATCGAGTCTGAGAGATTCGAGCAACCCTAATAGCAGAGAAAGAGAGAGCGAGTGGGTACGAATAGGGCACAGAGGTGGGACTGACGTAATCTCTCTAGCGAGCTCTATCATCTCGCTCTCTCTCTCTCTCTACGGCTCTCTCTCTCGCCCCTCTCTCCTCTCCCCCCTCTCTCTCTCTCTCTCTCTTTCTCCCCATCCATCTCTATACATCTCCTCTGTACTAACGTCACATCTCTGTGTACTGGACGTCATATCTCTCTCGCTCTCTCGCTCTCTCTCTCTCTCTCTCTCTCTCTCTCTCGCTCTCTCTCTCCCTTCCTCTTGGATGCCACCCACAAATTCTTAATAGGATTTAAATCAGAACTTTTGAAAAGCCTACTGAACCATGACTATTTCAATACACGTCTGTAGTAAACAAATAGCAGAAAACTTTTTATGGTTGCTGTATTATCAGGAAAAAAAGCTTCGCTTGATTTAATTTCAATGTAGTATCTTTTAACAAATGTATTCATTTATGAGTGCCACGAAAGCGCTACGTCTGACGTTAAAATAAATTTTCAAAAATGATGCATTCGGAATTTTTATAAAACTTGCAACTTTTATTATTACCCCCGGGGTGTGGGGCCATTGTAAAAATACATAAATAAAATCAAATTAGACTGTAACCGTAAAAGAGGGGAAAGTCGACGTGATGGCCTAACAGGGCGAAATGTACTCTGTTTTAGAGCAGATAAACGTGCGATTTCCGAGAGCGACGATCGATTTACGATTAATGCTAATTTAATACACTTTTAAAAGTTTAATTCTCTCGGTTTTCACTTTCAAATGAGACTGCGTCGAAGAGCAGAGCCAACCGTTTGTCAGTCCATGTTTCTTCGCTGTGTGAAGTGAGAACTGTAGTGTAAATTAAAGTAGGCTCCAATACCCTTTTTTGTTGTTGTTCTTAGGGTGGCGCAGTAACCCTGACTTTTGCTGTCTCTTAGGAACATCCAGGTATTCTGCAGCATTACTTATCAGGAATTCTGTATTTATGCTATTTTTTGTTTGTTTGTTTGTTATTCATCGCCTTTGCTCTATCTGACTGATTCAAATTTCAGTTTAGCTATTTTTAAAATATATATAAATGCGGATTTACACTGTTTATTAAAGCAAATAT
This sequence comes from Nautilus pompilius, assembly GCA_018389105.1. NCBI lineage: Eukaryota > Metazoa > Mollusca > Cephalopoda > Nautilida > Nautilidae > Nautilus > Nautilus pompilius. The sequence goes on from JACATO010002346.1 coordinate 6,046, forward strand.
CAGTTGCAGCACCAGTAATTCTTAATTAAACGTGTAGATGATCTACTTGAGAAGTAGTATTCTTTCACCTTTGGAACGCAGATAAAATAATATGACATCAATCTTACCTTACCTATACTTTTAATTTGGAATTACAAGTGTGAAACAATTTACTCCCTTTTAACAATTATCCTCGATTTCCCCCATTTAAAAATTTTTTTTTTAAACAAGAAGCGATCAGCATGAAGACACATTAGTGCCACCTTATCTTTTGTGAGATGTGTATGTGTGTGCGCGCGCGCCCAGCATTCTGTGCGGCAGGAAGTCTTGATTAAACCATGAGGTGTTGAGGCCTGAGTGTGAGAGTGTGTTTTCCCAGCATTCTGCGCGGCAGGAAGTCTTGATTAAACCATAAGGTGTTGAGGCCTGAGTGTGAGAGTGTGTTTTTCCAGCATTCTGTGCGGCAGGAAGTCTTGATTAAACCATGAGGTGTTGAGGCCTGAGTGTGAGAGTGTGTTTTCCCAGCATTCTGCGCGGCAGGAAGTCTTGATTAAACCATAAGGTGTTGAGGCCTGAGTGTGAGAGTGTGTTTTCCCAGCATTCTGCGCGGCAGGAAGTCTTGATTAAACCATAAGGTGTTGAGGCCTGAGTGTGAGAGTGTGTTTTCCCAGCATTCTGCGCGGCAGGAAATGCTTCTGTTTCCTTTAATTTATGAAAAGTTTCGCTGTATCGAATACTAAAGTGTCTAGAGAATAAAATCTCTTGGTTCCGCCGTTAAAGCAGCAAACAACTACTTTATTGCGCCATTCGGTATTTACAGCCACGTCAGGCACTAACACACCCGTTCCTTCTGTTTTTTTGGTTGTGCCAAAACTAATGAAAATCTATTAGAAAGCCCTTGAATATTCTATAGGAGAGTTGCCAGGGCAAGTGTACGTTCGCTTTTTAGTAAGACAAGAGCACAGGCAGAATAAATAACAAATATATCTTTTTATTTACGTCATAAACCGCCACCCAGACTCGCGGTAACTAAGGCTGTGCATTCACAAACATACCAGCCGGTGTTCATCGCCGAAATTCTGCACACAACGATCTTATCGGTTTCTCAGCGACCGGAGTGGGAAAACCCACTTGATTGCTTGATGATCAATACGGAAAATGTTGACTAGACGGATCATTCCGGCTTCTAAACAAGGAAATAGCCGCAGCAGACAGACGGACACTTGTGAGAATGGCGGTACGTATCTCGCATCATCACCTTAGCTCAATTGCCTTGAGTATCATCACTGAGCATCGCCTAACAGTTTCCTTTACAAAGCACCAAATTTCCCAAGAGATGGTAAATTAGCTTCTTGAAACTGCGCTTGCTCGGTACACCTGTTTACCATATGCTATGCAGTAATGATGCTCATTTATGCTTTAGAGCTACTCGTGTTTTGAATTTATAATTTATAAATGCTGCAATTCCTCTCAACATCCACACACACACACAACCTTCGCATCTTCTGTTTTCAATTTATTTCCTTTTTCAACTTATATCTTTCGCTAACCAGTGTAAATGACCATTAGCAGCGTCTTCTCTGTTTCTTTCCTCCCTCGTGGCTTTAGTTCGTCTTCTTCAAGATCTTTGGTTATTTAAAACAACCACAGTAGATTAAATCTGCACTATTAGAAGGGGGACTGACATCGATTTCTCTCAGTTCGTTAGCATCGCTTTTCCGCCCTGTCCCAGCGATGGACGCCCAGGCTCCATTAAAGAACTTACGATGCCACATGCTGACCAGTATTTTCGGTTTCTAGCTTGCCACACTGTTTTAAAGTTGGCTGGTTGGGGAAGTTTAGGAAAATGGGGACGATAAGTGACAAGATATGAATAATCAGTCTGAGCCGCCCGCCAAGTTAGACAACTCGGGCTTCGCTATCTTTATTGCTAAAGTAACATAAACGTCGTCTTTTAAATTCGTTTTAAAAGAAAAACACTCCTCATAACGACAAAATTGCGCCGAAAATGCGTTTATTACAACTTAAGTCAACGGGGAATTTTCGAATAAAATGTAAGCTAGGATCTCCTGTCTCTCGTGATGTCCTTCAGTGTAGGGGCGTACATGCGCCATCTCCGACCTCGATCTGCTTCTTTAGCCAGAGCCATTCTGCATATCATCAGCAACCACGACCTGTTAAATAATGTGCCGTCGTTATTCTCACAGATTGTCCTTCCTAGGTTTCACTTTCAGCTACTTGTTACGGAAAATTAAGTTTAAAAAAGCAGATATAACCCAGTAATTAAACCACAGGAATTAAATAAATTAAAAGAGAAATCAAGAGATCGTCACGATTCGGTTTTCAACATTATTATTAAATATACAAAACTGGGCATCAGTAAAGGTGGATTTCACGACATAAAATGTATCAGTAAAAAAGTCGTTTGTTGTTGTGTACTCAGGAATGTACAAAACAAAAATGTATTAAAACAATTAACCAGCTAAAATAAAGGTTAATAACAAAAGCGTTGAGTATTTACATCTTTGCTTATTATACATATAATTATAAAATATAACAAGCGAGCACGGAGAGAGAGAGAGAGAGAGAGAGATGACGTCAATACACAAGAGAGAGAGAGAGATGACGTACGTCTGTACAGAAAGAGAGAGATATGACGAGAGAGATGACGTCAATACACAGGGAGAGAAAGATGTACCAGTACGAGGTCGTACAGAAAGAGAAGAGACTTATGGACGAGAGAGAGAGATGACGTCAATACACAGGGAGAGAGAAAGATGACGTACGTCTGTACAGAGAGAGATATATGACGTCAGTACAAATAGCGAGATGACGTCAATACACAACAGAGAGATGACGTAGTCTGTACAGAAAGAGAGAGATATGACGAGAGAGATGACGTCAATACACAGAGAGAGAGATGACGTACGTCTGTACAGAGAGAGATATGACGTCAGTCCACAGAGCGAGCGAGATGGACGTCAATACACAATACACAGACAGAGAGGATGACGTTACGTCTGCTACAGAGAAGAGAGACGTAGAGGAGAGAGAGCGAGAGAGAGAGAGAGAAGAGAGGAGGAGAGAGAGAGAGAGAGAGATTGGGGCTACAACAAAACCCACATCTTTCTTTTTTTCACACGGGTAAACTTTAATTCTTCTCTTTTAGGTGGACAGAAGAACATGGTTTAACCTAGCAGCGCGATATTTACTTTAGCGATGTCTGATGCTCGCGAAAAATGTCTGATCTATTAATTCTTTTTCAGAGAACATCAGCGCAGAGAAATCTTTCTCAAAACGCAGAACTTTAAAAGATAATTTAGCACATCCCTCTGACAGCATGGGAGAAGTCGGAATGGTACCATGCGTGGCGCTAACTCGGCTGGGAGAGGGACCCGCGCGGGTTAACCGGTAACGGTGGCCAATACGTTTCGCCATGACCGATTAAAGTTTATGCCGGGTAGCTTACTAAACTTGTGGTTATCATTCCTGATGTGATGGAGGACAGCATCCCAGCGTTGCTTAAACATTTAAACTTTGAATCTACTAAAACCGGGCAGGGCCCGAGTGCGAATACTATTTTGGTTGTTGTTTTAAAGTTCTTGTCTGAAGATCAACGAAATATTGGCAATGGTTATTCTCTACTCCGTTTTGTGTCGCCATGTGGCGTTAGTCGGGTCGGCGTGAACAGTCAGGCAAAGCCCGGAATTCTAAAGGGACTGTTAAAACTAATCGGCTTTAAGTTTTTAATTTATTTATGCGATGGGTTTTGGTTGCCACTCGCGATGGCCTCCAGAATGGCCTAATCCACCGCGAGTCTCCTTTCCGCGCCGAACCAGCAAGGAAAAGCAAAAGTTACGTTGGTCGACGCGAAGTCATTCGTCGCCAACGAGGTACCGCGAATGCGTTACACCGAATTTACTCGATATTAAAGAAAGTAATTCCCATGTAAAAACAACATAAAAAGAATTGGCAGATGAAAGCCTTTTCTCCTCGTATAGTGAGTGCTCGAGCCATTAAGACACCCGATAGATCTCCATTTACTTTAATCCACTAACTCTCCCTGTACCATGTGAATAAAACGATAGATCTGATTCCCCAAGTATTTTACTATCGTTTTTTTTTTTTTTTTGCAACATGAAACTTGTAATGCATTTCTATCCATCCACAAAGTGGAATAACCAGCAGTGAGAGAAAACGTTCTAAAAGTTGTTTTCCTCTTATTTGGAGAGACAGGTAAAATCCTAAGGCTGTCGATATTAACCCGCGACTTAAAACGTTTAGATATCAAATTGTTGTTGAATGGATATTCCATGATCTCCAAGCTTGAGTATGCTGGACCCTCCACCACCTCAGCCTCGGGCTACTTCCCAGGGCAGTACTTCGGTTTGTAGAACACCACTGTCTAACACACAAGTTCCGCATCCGCATCAACCTATTTCTCTAAACAGTTACGCCAAATCTATTACTTTGTAAGTAGTAATTAGTATGGGAGAACTGTACGGACTGCATTAACGCATTCATTTTTCCAAAAGACAACCAACCAGAGTGCGTTGTTTTAGTTACAGCCAATGCGAGTTAATTTTACTTTTAGTGCAAAATACTTTAAACAACTGAAATGTAAATCGATAACTTTTTCATCTCTCTCTCTGTAGTAACGTCATATCTCTGTACTGACGATCTCTCTCTCTACTGACGTCATATCTCTGTACTGACGCCATCTCTCTCTCTCTCTCTAGTGGCATCATCTCTGTACTGACGTCATCTCTCTCTCTCATCTTTCTCTCTCTAGTGACATCATCTCTGTACTGACGTCATCTCTCTCTCTCTCTCTCTCTCTTCTCTTCTCTCTCTCTCTCTCTCTCTCTCTCTCTCTCTCTCCCTCCGCTTCAAGAACGCAATCTCTCTGCTCAATGGTTTGGCAAAGCCCAATTTCTATACAAAAGCGACCCATCCGAGTAAAGTAAATATAGAACATTCATTTAGATAAAGGAAACTGCCTTCTTCCGCAAAGAATCAATCTAACCAGCGACAGAGTAGAAAACCGCTAACAGAAAAAAAAGAAAGTTGCTGATTTACTAAACCAAGGAAAGGTACTTTTTCAAAAAAGGGTAATTATTATGGACAACGGAACTCTCCAGTATTGGTTGGCAGGAGGTAAAAGAAATTTGTAATGGCTGACGAAAGGCAAATTTTTTTTGGTAGTAACTGTTGAAAACAAAGCATGTGAATTGAGTTGTGTCCTCTTACAATAAAAGGACACAGAGTCAATACGAGATTATTAAAGCTCCATAATGTGTATGCATTTATGTATATTTTGTTGTTTCTATGATAGATTACTTAAACAAAAATAATTTGAAGACCGGTGCTGTGTACTGACTTCTTGCAAACTAATTAAAAGTCAGCCGTAGTTCGTTCACATGTGGAATTGCCAAAGCCAAACCAAAATAAAAATGGCCGAGCCCTTAGTTCCTCTTTATAGTCGGCATAATTCCTGAGAACAGTAAGATTCTTTTCCTACAACTGCATCTGGCTCTGCCAAAGTTTAGGTGTTCATACCAGTACCACACCGAGAAAATACCATGAACTTATTGGTCTGTTTCTTGTTATTTCTTGCTCGGTCAGCTAAAACGCATGGATGAGTGGTAAAATGAAGAGGGATTTATCTTACCCGGTTATCTGGAGAATTGCATCCGAAACTGACAGAATCCTGATGAACTGTCACGAACAAGCACGTGAGCCGGACAGAGCATCTTAGGTTTCTACAGGTACAGGGAGAAAATCCTTTCTCCCTAGTTTATCTGGTGCAGAACTGTCGACTCCCAACCGCAGAGACAGCAAATGATGATGATATACAGAATTTGAAGTAAAGAAACTAGGATGGACATTTCTACTGAAAGCACTATTCAAAGACGAATACCATTTGGTGTAACGGTAGCTAATTAACTTTCATCGGAGAGCCTACCAAGGACAAACAAAAGGGATACTTACGAAGATATTCAACTGAAATAACAGGAAAAACCAGGTCAGAATACACGAATATAATAAGCAAGGGGACCACGTAAAACCAAAGTGGATACGAAATGGATCGAAATGAGAAACGTGGATAATGGAAGCAGTTAACTTCAGTGGCAGGTGATCGTCAGGAATGGACGTAGTCATCTAAAGTGCACATGACTAATCAACCTGTCAATAATTAATAAAATCAATACAAGAAGCTGTCAGTATGGAACTAAAGTTGACAGATAACAAGAAAGGCAATATGGCAGAGAGTGGATATCTGTAGTCAGTGACCCGTCAGTAGTAAATACACAAGACGGTACAGCATAATTAACTAAGAACTAATACTTCGTAAAATGCGTTATGCACAAATCCAAAAACTCCTGCAGCGGTGACTGATTCCAGGAATGTGGACCAGATCTAGTTTTTAATTAACTCAAATTGGCAATCCTACATCAGCCACCACATCCTGTCGACGGCTAGAAAGAGGAATGCGATTTAAATAGCAGCGATGTAATCTAATTAACCCGCTTATTTTACGTTGACATAGGTACTAATCGTCAAGCTGTTTTCCAGCTAGCACCAATGCAGCTTCAAGTAAACTTTCTTCGTTAAGAATATTTGGGAATGCACCGGGGTAGCTTTGAAGGATTTCTGTTAGGTTCCCGAGGAGGAATTGGTGTATATTTAAATAAAGTTTGAGAATCAATCAGAGTCGGTCCTTGTCTCCACCTGTCTCCAGCCTACTGCAGGAGCGAAATCTGCTACCGGATTCGAATTCATCTCAGCCTTCAACGTTCTATCTGCTCTTCTTTTGATAACTGTTTTTAATTTTTTTTTTGTTGCAAAATTTCAATTTTAAGAAACGAATAAAGGGATAAGTCGACTGTTTGAAAGTAATCGTTTTGAAACAATGACCAGAAGTCGAACTTCTTTTGCTCTATGAATGACGCGGGTTTCCGATTTCTATTTGAGAAATGGTGATCGTGATGACAGCGATCGAACGATCGATTTGATTAGAATTCTGTTCTAATCTTTGCCTCGTCTCGTCGAACCGGCCAAGTGCCTCAGGCTAAAAGTTGGGTCTCTACCGCGGTTTCCTGAAGTCGAAGAACAAAGAAAATTTTAATTAATTTTTTTTTTTTTTAAGATTTAAAAAAAGAACAAAAAAATCTTTACCGAGACTCGACAAAATTTCTTCTGCCGAATAGTCTAAAACCTCAAAATCTTTTAAAACTGTTAGGATGACAGTTACTTTAAAGAGAGAGAGAGTTACTGACACATTTCTCGTTAATAGCCATATCCGAGTTCTTCTGGGCGCAGTTAATACGTCTGGTGATGAGACCGGTGGTTGTATGTCATATGCAGAAAGTAGGGGACGTGACGTTCGAGTTCCACAATTTGATGAACGGACGAATCTCGGTTCCAATTATGGCGATGAGAATAACTGCGAAATGTTAAACTATTTAAACGGGAGATATTATCTTGTCATTGCACGAACTTTAATGTCTTGTTCCAGAAGGTAAAGTTGGAAAGGGAAACTTCTCCAGTAGCTAAAATTTAACTCTTTTCAGAATAAGTTTCCTCTCCCCCTTCCCAACGGGGAGGAAGTCGTGGAGCATCTGCTCGCAACTTTGGCCCTGTAAGAAGTGTGACTGCTCTGGAAGCTGTACGTAATCGTAAATCGATTTCTTTGTATTATTGATTTTGAAAATAAAATCAATCGACTAACGAATGAATACAAACAACGGAGATTAAATGTGAGAGGTTACATAGACTTCAATGAATACAATAATAAAGTTAACTGAGAAACTGACTGTCATAATTCTTAGTAATGTTGATGAACAGTGGAAGAAATCTCATTCGGTATTAAGTGAACTTGGCTACACTCTTTTTTTTTAAATTGTAAATAAAATTATTCAGTAAATGTAAAAAAAGTCAAATTGAATAACCAACAAAGTTTTCAGACTTCTGAAATAATAAAAGGGTGAAGAAATTGGTTAAATGTACCAATTGAGCACCACACTTACACTATATGGAAGGAATTTTCTGGATCAGTTTTAAATGCAAAACATTTTTTTAAATTCGACTTTTGCAAAATATTTTTTTTTTTATAATAAGTTCACTTCAGCTAAGAAGGGAAGTGATAAAATTCCACAGATTTCATCGTGAATCTGCACTAAGAAATTCTTGATGAAGGGGAGAATGCGGCGAAAACCTATTTAACTATTTAATTTGTATATTTTATATTTTTTTACTATACTGTAAAAGTTAACAGATAAACTGGATATACCGGAAGTACAGCAAACGTCTGAAGAATGCAAAAATGGCTACAGAACGTGTCAAACTCCCTGAATCCATTGAGCTCCAAGAAGCTGCCGAGGATGACAATACCGTTTTCAAGGAACACTGAGGTAAGCAGCACGATCTGAAGAATGCAAAAATGGCTACAGAACGTGTCAAACTCCCTGAATCCATTGAGCTCCAAGAAGTTGCCGAGGATGACAATACCGTTTTCAAGGAACACTGAGGTAAGCAGCACGATCTGAAGAATGCAAAAATGGCTACAGAACGTTTCAAATTCCCTGAATCCATTGAGCTCCAAGAAGCTGCCGAGGATGACAATACCGTTTTCAAGGAACACTGAGGTAAGCAGCACGATCTGAAGAATGCAAAAATGGCTACAGAACGTGTCAAACTCCCTGAATCCATTGAGCTCCAAGAAGCTGCCGAGGATGACAATACCGTTTTCAAGGAACACTGAGGTAAGCAGCACGATTCGTTTACACTTAATCTTTGCAGAAGAAAAGATTTCTTTCCAATCAACAGGAAGCTGCGAATGCTACACTTAAAAAAAACAACAAACAAACAAACAAAATTGCGACAATTCCGTTAATTGTCAGCCCGTTAATTCAACTTTGATATTCCGCAGATTTCGTAGAATTCTACCTGAAAGAATATACAAATGTATCTAATTAAAATAGTATTTTAACAGACTCTCAGCGAGGGTTTCAAGCTACTAACGTAATCTTGCTAAATAAATCTTCCGGAATTTTTAGTAATTAATTCTATAGTAAAAGCGAAATCCATCTTGCTGATAAAGTTACACAGACAGGACTAATAGGAAGTCGAGACAATTGAAGGTGTCTGTGTTTGTGTCGCACTTTTAAAACGAATGGAGAACTTTCGAAAAGACAGACAAAAGCGCAAAGTGCTCGATGAAGTATCATCGGTATATCAACAAGGTTTAGCGGGACAGGGTTTCATTTTGAGTCCACCATTGTTTACCGATATTTATTGTGTTGTACATACTAAATATTTAAAAGTTTGCAGATGATGCTAAGAATATGCTCACTCTTTTCATAAAGATGTTGAATGATTTAAATAGAAAACAGAGAAAAATATTATCTTTATTTTATAAAACAGTAAACTGGAAAATGTATCATCGTAAAATTCTCAAATGCGAAAAGTAGTGAATTTTAACTGTAAGCAAAGTAGGTACAAATGTTAGGAATCATTAACTGGATGACAAATATAAAAAATAAAGTTTTGGTTTCTTTGCGGATTAATTTATTATAAAAAAATGTTCTACAGAAATTTACTAGACTTAAACCAATTCCAGTCTCAGACGTTTATGTGGAGATCTACTAAAAGTTTTCAAAATAATTAAGAGATTCAAGTACGAACAGGAGCAGATATTTCTGACTGTCTACATTACTACTACTAGGAATCATAATTACCCATTAGATAAGATTTCAGTGTGGTTAGATATAAGGAATTTTGAATAATATAGGTATAAGCGATAGAATTAACAAGTTTAAGAATTGTATGGTGCAATTCACTCTTGTATCCGGGAGGGTTTCGAGGCGTCCTACCATCTTGTGAGCGAATTATCTCTTTCAATAGATCGCTTCAAGCAGACATGATAGGTTCACTAAAGGAAGGTTTTCTGATATCTTGTTAGAATGTCCTGTGTTGTAGGAAGTGGCGCAAATATCTGAATTAAATGGTTAACTAATTAATGAGCTCTTTATCTTTTTTTTTTTGTCTTTCTTTCTCCGTTACCTTTATGGAAGTTACCGTTAGAATGTTTGGCGGACGCAGGAGACAACCAAAACTTCTAAAGTTGTTATATTACTAAGCATCATGATGAAGCTTTCAGATTTTTCCACAATAGCTGCATCTGCTATCTGGTCCACGTCTGATACATCGACTCCAAAAAAAAAAAAAGCAATTTGACAGTTTGTATGATTTAATACAGATAAAATTAAGGAATTGGTCAAGGAAAGTTCAAAGAGCTCGCATCTTTTATTTGCCGTGCTATCTTCACATACCCTGGTCGCGAGCTAAGAATTGGCATTACGGTGTTTATCGTGGAGCCTCGGTTACGACTCGGGGGGAAAAAAGGGATAATATCTGAAGCATTCAGGTCTTCGTGATTTAATGGAACTACTTTCAATATCGCTATCTAAAGAACCAATTAAAAACTGATAATTTACTCAGATTGTTAGATGGATTCTAGAAAAGTCAAAAGCAAAAACCAAGCTCTCTAATAAGCGTGTTCTGTTGTCATCCTTGACAACTTATTGCAAAAACCTGACATTAAATGAATTCCTGCAAGTTTCAGAGGGCACCTTCTCTATTAAAACCAAATTCAGTATCGTCTTATCGCTCTTGTTGCTGTCGATATCTCACCGTTATTTCTATTTAATGTTCAATTCAGAATTTAAAAATATGATTAATTACAAATGAACATTTCCCTAAGACATTATCGAGATTGATAAAGTTGATACAGTCATTATTTTTAAGCAATTCATTTAAACAAATTATTTATTCACCTTATGCATCCCAATGCTGGCAAATATTTCATTTTCTCTCTCTCTCTCTCTCCTCTCTCATCTCTCTCTCTCTAGTGACATCATCTCTGTACTGACGTCATCTCTCTCTCTCATCTCTCTCTCTCTAGTGACATCATCTCTGTACTGACGTCATCTCTCTCTCTCATCTCTCTCTCTCTAGTGACATCATCTCTGTACTGACGTCATCTCTCTCTCTCATCTCTCTCTCTCTCTAGTGACATCATCTCTGTACTGACGTCATCTCTCTCTCTCATCTCTCTCTCTCTCTCTCTCTCTCTCTTTTCCTGGAATTTCTCGATCTATTTTTCAAACTCATCAGTTCCTCAGCAGATAAACACGTCAAATTTTCACGCTGCCAGAAATGTTTAGTTCTAACAAAATCAGAACTTCTTGTCTGAATTTCGACGATGCTTAAAAGGAGAAAAATTATCGATTCAAAATTATTGACTAACTAGTTTTTGCCCAAATCAGATAATTAATATTTCATAAGAAAGGATCATCGTGTTACTTGTAAAAAATCGATCTGTCGCGTTTACACGGCTTATGTTCGAGGGTATTGAGTTCTGGAATGGTGATAAATGTTAATCAAATTGCGCTTCCGGAGATAGCAGAAATTATGAGGTCCGAATTACAAGTCCGGATATAGGGGCATTTATCCATTGGATACAAACAACAGCATCCCTGAAGTGTATTGTTGCGCTACCCGCCTCGGTATCGCACAAAGTTTGAATACCTTTTGTGTTCTTCAGCATCGAAGAGCTGAGTTTAGGAGATTTCCATAATTCTAGTGGCCGCAACGCAAATTCAGCGACATCGAGCGCCTCGCCACGATAAAGATGCAAACACTTATCGGAAGAAGCCTTGGGTTCTGTCCATCGACAGGGTAATTAGTGAGATCGGGGTTACAGCAAGAGACCAGGACCCGCCCGTACGGCGAATCCAAATGAACGCCTGAGGAAATAACGATCGGCCAGCCCCCGATTACTGTCAAAGAAGCCCTTCCTTCTTTCCTCGGGCCGTACCACTGCGAACCTCTGTCCTAAATCTACAATGGTGAGAAGAAAGAAAAAAAAAACGATGGGGAGGACAAAAGAGCTTCGGGGCCTTTATATATGCAATGACATTCACACGCGCGATCTTCCCCTTTAGAATCGACTCAGAGGTGAGAATCGCCTGGAGCTACGAAGCTTCGTGAACAGTTTACGGGGCGTTGTACCTGTAGATGTGGTTCTCGTGGTGTGCGAGAGAAGGCGCCACCAGTAACCAGCGAGGCCATTTCGCAGGAAGATGGGGCGGGTGGGAAATCCAATCTAAAGTTTCTAAAAAGAAACGAAGGGACCGGTAAAAAAAATTTAGCTTCTCATACAATCCATCTATGTTTTCTTAAAGTATGGTATCTTTTATCCGAGGCACCAACTAGAATGGCTAAGCGATACCTGTATAATTGACTTAAAAACTCACCTCTGCTCGTCTACACAGTATTCAAATTAAAACGAAGGCGCCAGCCAGAAATATTCGCGTACATAGTGAGGCAGATATGACAAAAATTATTTTCCAATTCGTCGTCTTGCGCAACATGAATCGAAAAATATGTGAAGTAGTCCTTAAAGGAACCGTGTCGACTAACAGATTTAATTCACTCCACAGCCAAGAATGTGTCCACCTTTAAACGCAAATTAGCGATGCAATGGCTTTTCCTGTCAGGAAAGTTATGAACAACTTCGTATTCGTCATAGTTGTGCAGGATGACGTGCTGAATGGCGTCTAGCCATCACATGATCCGAGATTAGTTGTCTTACCATGTAAATGAAATTCCTAGATTCGTGATCTACGTTTACCGTGTACCAGCTTCTACGTTTCTTCAAGGTAATTTGTCTGTAGTTTTCCACATGAAGAACGTTGTGTTCCTGAACCTTTCTATGCGAACAATAGCGTGGGACATGTGACGAGGAGCTGTGAGCGCACCAGGCGAACCGTTGGCATGGTAACAGCTTCGCCCAACGATCGAAACGACTCATGCTAAACACTTAACGTCACGTCACGTTTTTGTTTTTTTTTTAAATTGAATTTTGTGGTTATCCATACGTATGGGTAACGAGCGAAAATATGGTAACGGCTGGGGTGCGATCAGCGTCGTGCGGATGGAGAAGAACTGCCTGAAGAATACCGAACCACGTGATATCTGATAGGAGTAGTTCGTAAAGGCAGCGTTAAAAAAGAAAAACCCCCAGTTTATTGGAAATAAATGGTTATTAACATTGTGAATGTTTGAGGAACTGTAAATCCATTTCTGCTTCACGGAGGAATTACGGTGCCATTATCAGTGGTTTTACCATAAACGTTGCAGTGAAATACAACTTTCTACGCAACTAAATTTTCATATATTTATATTTGTAAAGAGAGTCAAGAATACCGAGTAAACGTGAGCGATGGGACGGGGACACCCAGTTTCACTCATCCATGCCCCGCCTGAGCAAATGGTATATTTTAGCTGGATGGCATAAAACATCTTGGTTCGGAGTTCTCCGCTTACTAGAGTTTCAGACGCATGGGAAACTTCAGAAGCCAAATCGAAACGTTGAAGTCTTTTCTGATCCATTATCGACCATCCGGTAGGTGGGGCGGAGGGAGGGGGAGGGAACTCCAACGCAGTACTCAGACTGAACGAGGTTTATTGTTGGATGTCAGAGATTATAAAATATTCCCTGAGTGACAGGACAGTTAATACATGAACCGCATTAAGACTTCCAGTGTTCACTTAAACGAACCAAACCTAAGGGGAGAATATTCCACTCCGCTCTCGTATTGTGCTGACCGCTTTTGTTCTTTCTGTTAAAATTTTCTAAGGCTCCCCTTTTCCTCTCTTTATCTGAATGTTTGTCACGCGACCTTAAACGACCAACCCCTTCCTAGAGGTGCAGCGCTGAGCTAAAACCGGAAACGCTGGTTAGCTTCCAAAGAGACGAGAAACAATGTGGATGGTGTGGTGCAGAGATCTACGAGCTGGGCTGGCGGTAAATGTCTTATGCGGCTGAGTGTGGCCTGAAACTCACTTTCAATATAAGTTGTGTTCGCGATATCGATGCAAAGATTAGGCCCGGTAAGGTGCACCGATCGCCTCTATTACACCGTCTAAATTACCTTCTGCGTTCCGGGGATTCGGCTCACCGGAAATTCTGAAGATTCCCCTACTTTTTCTAATGAGAGTCTGGAGAGCTGCTCCCAGAGGCGAGATGTAAATTCCGTCTCTCTAACTACGAAGAAAATGACTAAGGGTTTTGTGATTAGCGCCGTGGAATAAACCTTCGGCAGCTTTATTCGAATAAAGGAGCCCCCCAGAAGCCAAAGAAGCCTTTTAAAAGTATCGTCTTCATTCTGACTGTCTCCGTCTCTATTTGTGAAGCCCTAAAATTTGCACCAAGTTTTCAGCCCCGTCACAGCTTAAAGGGAAATGAGAACGGCTGAACAGAAAAACGTTTTATATCCTTCTTTCCATTTCGGTCACAAATAACAGTTGGCGGAATTCGTTTCCAGAGTAGAAGGTCCCACAGAAGTCAAGCCAAACAACAACAACAAAACTCAAATAAAACTGCGATTTCTATTAAGTCGAAAATGTCCGACAGCAACCAGTTTGTGGAGCAGGGAGAGGAAAACTTTAATCTATAAGGCACGAGACCTTCTCTCCTAACCCCTCCAATCGACATTTCTGGCGATTGTGGAGCTGAAGTTTCTGGCAAATTGCAAAAGCCGTGAACGTTATTAAAAATAAATCACAGGTGGTAATTGGACAAAAAATAGGTACATAGTAAATTATATTAAGTAATTTATATAGGAACGGCTGGTTTATCAGTAAAATAGCATGTGTAGGGATACAGTGATACCGCTGTTGACGAGTCCTCTTGGAACGATGCTTGTCTATAAGGAATTCGGCCGTGGAGGGGGAATACTTAGCCCCCTATATTTTGCAAAACAGCAGAAACGGTCGAAGATAGGAAATAAATAAGTAATATCGTCAGAAATCATGCGAAGATATTCAAGAGAGTAAAATCTTAAACACTGTGGGCGCCTTCAAAACGTAACCGAGTGGAGGGGCTTGTTGCCATTATCAGCCAATCAGCGCGAGTCTTTCTCAACCGCCCGCCTTCCCGTCAATACGTTATCCGAACGACCATTTATCGCTGGAGGCCTTAGTGGGCAAAAGTTGCAGCGGAGATCTGTCTCTGTGGAAACGAAGGGCAGATCATAAGGGGACTAGAGGCGAGAGAGAGATGAAAGGGAAGGCGTTCGGTGAGGTTAGCGCGGCCCACCACCTTGAAGTCCGTTTGGGACCAAGCGGGCAAAGAGAAGGACCCTGGCGGGCTTACTGCCCCTGAGCTAACATGGGCGCGAGAGGTGTTAAATGTTTGGTGGATGACATGACGAAGCGCCGCCCGCCACTTAGCCAGGCGCCGATAAAGCAGACGGCACTGAGTCGTACCTGGTCGTCTGAGGTCTCTGGAAGGAAAGGAGTCGACCGAGACGTTTGTGGCTTCCCGTGGAAGGTTCGAGAAGTTCACGGGCGAGAAGCCGCCATTGCCCACATCGCGATTGTTAAACGAGTCGTTCACTCTTTTTGTTCTGTTGTACAATGTTATCGCGTGGAAAATGGTCTCTAACTCGGCTCGCTTCAGACGTGCATTCCTGTGGAAGATGTTTCTTTCGCCAACTGAAACTTTACTTTCTGAACCAGAGTGTTATTGCGATCTTCAAGGCCAGTTACCTGAAGTACACCTTTAGCTAGCTGATGGGAGCTAATGGTGGTTAGAAAACAGTCGATCAACGGCTTTTGGAAGGCTTACAACATCATAAAGGTGATCAACAACAGCAGAGGGGCAGAAGGGACTGATCACTGTCTCAATGGTTGACGGAATGTGTGGCCAAACGTATTGTATGACTTAGATGGGTTAGAATCCAAGGGTCCAGCCATTGGCACTGGTGTCGAAGGAAGGTGACGTCGGACAGGAGCTGCGAGAGATGGTTGAGCGGCGGGATGGACAAGAAACTCGACAACGAAGGTACAATCTGACTGCCTCCTGCATGAGAGACCTCATGCAATGGAGGTTCTGTCAAAGAAAGATTCTGACTGGGAACGAAGCTACGCAGTGAAGAGGACTGTGTTATAAGCCATGAATTGCTTTTGTGAGATGCTTTGCCACAGAAATAAGGCAACACAGTCCCCTTTTCAATGCTTTCTTCAAGAAGCCTTCCAAACAGCAGCCAAAATTGCCAACCGCCAGGTCCACCTACCAACAGGGATCCTAGCCTCCCGTGTAACCCCTGCCACCACGAGTCCCACCACTCCCAATTCTGAGGACCATAACTGCAGAAGGGGCTAAAACAGCGATGGTAACCAGAGAGAGAGAGAGAGAGAGAGAGAGAGAGAGAGAGAGAGAGAGAGAGAGAGAGAGAGGTCAATTAATAAACACCTTTTGTCGGTTTCGTTCTGGTTGTATTCCACAGTGTAAAAATTTGCACAAACGAGGGCTTGGTAAATCTTTCTCCCGGAGGTGGCTAGTTTAGAAGGGTCTAAAGCGTTTATCCATTATGCAGACTAACATTTGACTTGTCCCATCCTTCCTTTCCAGTTCCTGGATCTCCTCTAACACACACACACGCACACGCGCTCGTATATAACCGATCCTGGTCTGTTTTCGATATGAAATCAACTTCACACCTGACTTGACGCGGAAGAGGTGAGTGGTAGCAGAAGATGCTGCAACTTTTCTTAGCCATCACTCTTGACCAGGCGAACACAGAAAAGACAAAATGTAAAATTTCTTTTGAAATTCTTCTGAAAGAACATTACCGTAACTACACCACAGCCCGAACTGTGTGTTTCAGTATCAGCTTAGGGCGATGGGAGTCCAGCTCTGTTTGTTGTTAGAAGATAATTTCATTTTTGTTCTTATTTCGCAGTTGAAGAACTGCTAAAGCCCCGACCACAGATCTCCTATACGCGTACATTATAAGCTGCTTACCATACGCCTTCAGAACTTTCAGAGTTTCATCACCGCTAAAGATTACATAGGCCGTGTTTTAGAAAGATATCCGGTTTCTTCAAACCGTTTCTTTTAGTCACAAGGTGAACCCGGTTTATGGCTTAGCTAATGTCAAGTCACTTCCCTTTTGTTTTTCAGCAATGATCAAGAACCGGTTCTATCATTTTGTTTTTCGTAACATGTCACGATATGACGAACCGAGCACCTTGTAGAATCGTCATCTAATTACCTTAGGCATGCAAGCAGTCGTGTAATCTCAGACGCCACTTTGGATAATTACCAACACCAACCTCTTCTTGCACAGCTTATAGCGATTATAACTGCCGACCTATTTCGATTCGGTTGCTTGACGTCACATCCGGCTTTAGTGGGTAACTTCCTGGATGTAAAGCCGGCCGGCTACCTCGGACTGGAATGTTTACCTGTTTAGCGGGATCTGGCAATTTTTTGGTGAATCAGTCATAACGGAATTTGTAAAAATATTTTTTTTAAAAAAAGATGTTTAAAAAATTACTGCAAACATCTTTGCTTTAGAGAAAAGATAGTTTTTTTTTTTTGGTCACCCACCGAGGTCAAATACTGCGCGCGATCTGAAACGTGTTTTAAGGACGCCGCGATATATTCAACGTTCTTATAATTCTGGCTCGAACATTCCTATAGCATACCGCGTTATAACGCTAACCACTTTACAGCCGTACTGCAAGTTCTAAACTTCCTGAAAAGCCTTCGTTACTTTCATGCACACAGATTTAAGACGGTCTGATCGCCGGCAGAGAATGCATGCTAATAACCTGTTTAATTCTGGAAATTATGAATAAAAGGCTTAAAACGAAACATTTACCAAGGCTGAAGCCGTCTCGTAGTCCATGTTTTAGCCAAGTTGGTCGAATGAAAGTGAACCACATTTGAACATAATTGATAAACGTTTCAAATCGTCGAGCCATGCAGGCGGCTTGAGATCGCACTGCGAGTGTCTTTGGGCAAAATAAGAATTGGAATCCGGGCTAGAGGGGATTTATAAGGACCCTTGAACGTAAAAATCCATCAGAATTAGGAAAAAAGAAAGAAACACTCGAGGGCTGAGCATGTTTTCTTTGTGTGCATCATTTCATTTTTAAACAGCAATTTAAAAGAAAAGAATCAAAGTGAATTGGCTCAAAATCTATGAAATTTTATTGTGGGTGCGATTCGGGATGGATTCCAGTCAGTGCAGACTCGCTGTTTCAATGACGCCATTTGTCTAATCTTTCTGAGCTCGTCTGTGAGCCCTTTTCGGGTGTCTCGGCTTTCTTCGGGATGAACTCGAGAACTGGTTCAGCTAAACTGTCATCGTGAGAATGGGTAATCGAAGTCAACCATGCACTCCGTCCGGCTACCACGGTAGCGCTGTTCTCGGTGATCGACTACCAGGCCACACAAGCCGAGGCTGGAGGACTTCCCTGGAATGGCTTCTTTTCGATCTTTTCTTCTCTTCATCAGCTAGTTCTTGAGTTTCTTTGTAGGTCTAAAAACAAATAGTTTTGCGAGGATTCCGTTGTCGGAGCGCGGAATAACTTAGCTTCGCGGATATGTTCTCTCGCCAGGGGGGGGAGGGGTCTTCCCTCTAAATACTGGGGTGCAAAATAGACCTCGGTAATGGCAGAAACAACGATTATCTTCAAGGTGACGGTTCGCCGTCCGCAGCTATTTGGCTACCCTGACCGTTTCTGGGTTTGAGATTATATCTTACAGAATATTCCATCAGCCTTCTGACGACAAAGAACAACCGGGATATTTCATTTGCCGCTTTCTTACCGAAATGCTGAGGCGGTCACCGTGCTCTATAAACGCACCGACAGAGCGCCTGCCAGAGCCTAGTTGCACCGATAGCAAGCGGCGGTATATCAGCTTGCGATCCCAACACCAGTTTTTATTTTCCCCTATCTGCGTCCCATCCATTTTCTCCCTCTAACTAGTCCAGCTCTTCCCATGGCACGTTCTTCATTACCTGAGCAACCACGGCACGGGCCACATTAATTAAATCGAGTCTTTTTTTTTTAACAACATCCCGATGATGTCAAATTGACTGATAAAAATGGACGTGTGGTAGCCGTGTTAATTATATCAGCCGTCCATCAGAGAAGCAGCGTCTAATCCGGTTGATTTGTCTCTCTCTCGCGAGAGAGAGGGGGAGAGTTTCAGTTCATCCGCGCAGACGAACGAAACCAGCCACCGTCATTTTTGCCTTTTTATATATGCGATACGAAATTACGTCCATTATTCGAGAAAACTAATTTGGCCCGATGGCATCGTGTCGTTAAGACTGTAATTGTCTAATAAAGGTTCCAATTCCGCCGTCAGCAGCGCCCACGTCGATAATATTCAGAATGTAAACCGAAGAGATAAACATGGCGGAGAGACAGAGAGAGAGAGAGAGATGTGACGTCATTACAGAGAGATGATGTCATTACACAGAGAGAGATGACGTCATTACAGAGAGAAAGAGATGACGTCATTACACAGAGAGATATGACGTCGTTACAGAGAGAGAAAGAGATGACGTCATTACACAGAGAGAGATGACGTTGTTACACAGAGAAATATGATGTCGTTACAGAGAGAGAAAGAGATGACGTCATTACAGAGAGAAAGAGATGACGTCATTACAAGGAGAGAGATGACGTCGTTACACAGAGAAATATGATGTCGTTACAGAGAGAGAGAAAGAGATGACGTCATTACACAGAGAGAGATGACGTCATTACACAGAAAGAGATGACGTCGTTACACAGAGAAATATGATGTCGTTACAGAGAGAGAGAAAGAGATGACGTCATTACACAGAGAGAAATGACGTCGTTACAAAGAGAGAGAGAAAGAGATGACGTCGTTACACAGAGAAATATGACGTCGTTACAGAGAGAGAGAAAGAGATGACGTCATTACACAGAGAGAAATGACGTCGTTACAAAGAGAGAGAGAGAGAGAGAGGGAGGGAGAACAATTCCTTGATTACCCCCCCCCCCGCTATTATTTCAGGTGGGCTCTGTCTCGCTCGCTACCATTCTGTCCGGTGCCCCGGCGACCGTTGTGCAGGCCAAACCCGGTTAGATTTTATCCGCTGGGCCATCGGTTTCTGCGTTCTCCGGCCAAATCCCTCTGTTTAGCCGAGGGGCTCGAACCGGAGTAACCGCTACGGAAAGGCGCTATCTACGACCCGATTTCCTCACAACAGTGCCCCCCCCCTTAACGCGCAGCCGCTTTCCTCCCGCAGAAAGTGTTCAATTCGGTCTGTTTAAATGCCATCGTTTCTCGCTGGCCAGGCGAAGAACCTGCTGGGACTCCCCGCTGGCGAGCAGGTAGCCCACAGCGAAGAAGAGCGGGAAAAGCGAACCACTGACTGTCCATGTAACTCGACGGCCGCCAGTCGCCCCACTCTTGGCGCGATCGTGTGCTATTCTACAAGATGGGACACTCGGATATGTCCGCGACTGCTGTCCTTTTAGAAGGACCATGAAACGAAAGGGAGCTTACCGCTACGTTGCACGACCAAGCCGCGGCTGCCAACGGGGCGCTGCCAGCCCTAGCTCCTCCCACTTTTTTTATTACTAACTGTAAGGAATAAGAATTAAATGGGGGGGGAATAGATTCTGTCCGAACTTCGCTTATATACGGAGATTTAAGAACAGTGTTTATGAAAGCATTTCAACAGTCCTCAAATCGCTGACCCTGCAAGGAAGGTAACTCATCGTGATGAGGGCAGCCGTTGATGCAGGTGTCGCTTTCGCGTTCAGTTGTCTTCCATTTATTCTCAAACATTCCTGTCGGCTAACGAAGCGTATTCGTGATGGAACCTAATTCAGATTAGCTAGAGATACACAGAGTAACCTTTAGGAAGACTGGCACCGTCTACTGACGATTTTATCTCCTCGGTAGCACCATCCGATGCTCGATGATCAGCCGATATTATTAGCTGCACCCGCTCAAAAGTGTGAGTTGGGTTGTTTTACTATTAAAACACAGCACTGCGTATTAAAAGAAGTTCGTTCAGTTTAGGAAATTAGGGGACAGATAAGCTTGTTGTTACATTTGAAGAAATTTCTAATTAAACTCACAGATGAGGCTACAGTATAATCGATGCATTGGTCAAGGCGTATAACGTCGATTATAGCCTCATCTGTACGTAATAATATGACGTCAGTTATAGATCCATCTGTACATTCAGTTGGGGATTAGTGATCGTGTAAAAACCTACACATCTAACAAGTAGCGCTATTGGCATCTCCTGATCCAGCATTGTGTAGTGACCTTCAATACTCTTTACAGGGGCATGGCGTGGTAGTTGGTTTTCGTCTAGTTTAGGAATAAACCCTGCGAATGTAAGTCTTATTTGGTCAGCTATAACAATTTCCAGTAGTGATGATGGTCGGGAATGAAGAGAAAGTCAGTCGGGTGTTATCGGCGACAGTAATTCCTAACCATCTTGTGGGCCATTATACGGAAACGGGCGTTGCGAGGGTTAACGGAAGTGATGCGAAGGAAGTCGTGTAATGCAATACAAGGAGAAGCGTATACATCAGGTAACCCACCCACCCACCTAAAATGGATAGCAGGAGCCACGTGGATCGGTGAATGGTACTTAAGTCCTGTCTTTATCAGCGAATTCCCGCCTCGAGGGTCGTTGATGTCATGCGAAAAAACTTCCAGCGATTTGGCACCGTTACCGTAGTTCTCCAGAAAGCGAGTCACCCGGGATGCCGTCCTCGGCCCGTTACATAATAACGGATTCCACCCCACACCCCGCCGTGTGCTTCGTTAAATCCTTCATCGCCCTATATTTCAGCTGCCGTGTCGCCCCCTCTCGGCGAACTACCGTAAGCGAGAAGCTTACAGCAATTTTACGCTAGAAGGTATAAAAACAGATCGCCAGGTATCTTTTACGAGGTAGGGAAGTGATTACCGATTCCTCCCACCTCTGACCGCCGCCGACCCTCCCTTGTCTAAAAGCAGGGCTGCTTGCTGTTGTCCTCTTTGAATACTTTCCTACCCATCGCGTGTCTGCTAACTCTCTGTGAGAATAATAGCGTGGTTCTGCCGGAACTTTATGCTACTATCCCCTTTATTCTTTTTGTGTTATAAAAAAACCGAGTTGTGTACAGGTAACAGTCAGGGCGTGGCTAAGGTAGACGACGGCCGCTCGACGTGGGGCCTGGGTCAATCGCAGAGAAGCCGGGACACCGGGATGCGACTACTCGACAGGTGCCTTCGATAGAAGGAGATCTCGAATGTTTAAACCGACTTCGTTATATGTTGTAAAATCCCAAGTAATTGGTTACATGCCTCAGCTGATACTAATCGCCTTATAATATCTAAAACTAAGGTTACGACGACCGGCCCGTTTTACGACACTAAAACAAATAAAACGTCAAAAACTAATTATTCAAATATACGCGCATTCCTGTCAGAATGGTTTGAGCTCCTCATAAAGTAAGAGCACCGATTATTCATCATGAAATTCAACTTAGTTACAAGGAGTGAACCGAAGACAGTAATAGTCATTTTTTTATGCGACAAGTATTTCAGATATGCGCGTGAAGCTTCCCCATTTAGAAGGAGTCACGTGGTCGGTCGTATGCAGGGATGGTCACAGTGACAGAATTTCGGGTCCCGCAAGATGGGTGATCCATTGCATCCTGGCACAGTTCCGTCAGCCCAGTATTCCGAGAGATCAACGCCAACCCGGAAAGCCATCACCAGTGACAGGCAGGGCGCTCAGAACGGGCGTGTTTTGTTGTTGTTGTTTTCCGCGCACTTGTTCTGGCCGAAGGAAGAGAAACCCTGGCAGAAGTCGGCGAATGTGCGAAGAATCAGCCGTGACGACACCTCAAAGAATTCTTTCCCCAAAGCGACAATCACGGACAAGGAGATGTTTGAAGAGAACCGGCGTCCGTGGAACAGCTGCAGAGTCCGCGAGCACGTGTCGACACGCCAGACGCTGGACGCCGCGGCCAGTGTAGTTCTGGAGCTCGGTAACGTTCACCTTTAAGTCGAAAGCCCAGCAGGAAACTTCAAGTGGGGGGGGTTAATCCCGCATCGCATCCAGGATCGGGATGGCTTCGCGATGACGTTAGTTTGGTAGAGTATATAATGAGTGATCCTGACGCCCGCCAGCCGGCTTCTCTTCTCCAAGCTGTAAGGGGAAAGACGTAAATAAAACAACCACACGCACACCTGACCAACCCCCCCCGACACAGACTTTTGTTTCGACAGGATAATCTTCCCTTGGTGCTTCAGAGCGAAGATGCTAAAAGCCGCCTGCAGTGTTCCGGCGCACGCCCTTGTCCAAGTCACGCAATTCCATTGGACGGGAAATGTTTCCCGAACTCCAGAGAAGTCACAAGTGTCCGCCGATTTTAAAGGGGAACTCTACGACGCCGAGAAAAGTGCACGGGTGGGTCCAGACCTGAGCTTCATCCTGCAACGGTAAACATTTTTTCGAGTCGTGCAGGCCAATAATACCCAGAGTGTCCAGAAATGCAGGGTGACCTCGAGACTACGAGGTGGCCGCCACAGTCGATTGGTTCATTAAGCACCGGACTCTTAACTCCACCGCATAACACATCACAGCCATCGCTAGATTACGTGAGTTTATGCATCCGAATAAAGGACCCTATCCGTCACGTTATGGCGAGAAGCAGCTTGCTTAAAACGCATGCACACCTTTGTGGTTTCTTTCGATTCTTTGACTGGCGGCGCACATGCGCCGAAGTTCTTCAACGTGGATCTTTGACGATTCTCCCCCAGCTTAGATAAAAGCGGGTCCGATAATAAATATAGAAACGACGGCGACACCTGTTGGAAGACCATGGTTGAGCGAGTCGTCAGACTGTTAAGGTAGATTTCAAAAATTGCAAATCAAGGGCAGAAATTTAAGGTACAGCAGAACTGCCGGAGCGGTATAGAAATAGGAAAACCGTCTGAGCATCGGTGGTAGGGGGCGCTTTGGTAGCCGATGCTTATTTTGAAACAATGTCTTCTGGGAGTGGCGTCTCTGTGTGAAGTCCGCTGGCAGAGCCGAAGGTTACCGAGGAAAAGCCGCCAGGACGCAGATCGTCCACTCCCGGCTTTACCCAGTGATGTCTGTTTTCTTTCTTCTTTTGGAAATACAATGGTTTTCAGTAGAGTTGAGAATTCTTATGACTGGAGCCATTCGATTACCCCACCCCTCTCCCCGGTTAGGGTTTTATGGCTGTGTTTAATCGGCGAAGAAGATGTATAGAGGTTAAGTAGCGTCATCGATACATTGGAACCTTTCTTCATCAGATGGTTTGAGACGCTATCGGTGTCGTTTGGAGCCGGCTTTTCTCATAAGTTAACGGGTGGGGTGTCGGGGAGTCGCTCCGATCTCTGACTATGAAGTTATCCGGGTTTCGAGGTTGTGATGGAGCTTTTCTTTCGCAACCCTGAAGTGTTAACTTTACTCGCTGAGTTGACTCCATTCCTGAACATTTTTACAAATGCCTTCTTCTTTTTTAGCTTCAAGGTTCCAGCTCCAGTTTCACTATAGTATACACACACACACACACACCGGCGAGTGCAGGTATGACCTCTGACCCCTAACCCCAATGGCCGCAGGTCAATTTTACCCTCGAATCCGAACGATCGGTGTATCGTTCATCAGCCGGGACACAGCCGATATCCGAGACGGCCGCTTGACATCTGCAGGACCCGTTTTCCTCTGCGGACCACTGTCCCGTTCTATAACAAAGCCAGACCCCCCCCCGCCGCCGTACCAGTCGGTGCCTGGAAGTTTACGGCGCGACAACGAGGCGCTGCTTGTCACCTTTCTCTCCTAAGGTTTCCCTATTCTTAAGAACTCCCTGTGATTTCCAAAAACTTCTCGCACGATGCTTAATCGAATGCATCCCGGCCGAGCCGATTGTTCCCGCTGCCTGGCTTTCTCCCTGTTTATACCGTTTAGGAGGAATCGATAGCGTCTTGGCGAAGAAGAGTGGCACGCGACAGTAATGGTGAGAATCTCAGCGCCGGCAGGTACGGAATCGATTTTAGACCTTCTGATGATTTCCCCTGTACGGCTCTTTCCTCTTGAGAACCCCCGTTTTCGCGGTACGCTAGCCCCTTGTCAGCCCTGCTTGCTCCAGGCGGAGAAACGTCTTTCGCGAACCTCTAAATAAATAGGTTCTTTTTTTCCTTTCAAAAACCATATGTTAAATTTAACCAAATGGATGTATCTTCTAAATTTCCTCCCTTTTCTTTCGTCAACCCCCCTCCAAAACGACGGTTTCTGATGATTTAACCTCGTCTAGAAAGATCTCCAGGCGCCTGATGTTTCCTCAAACTCTTCACAACGTGGACTTTCCGAGGATAAAACGACGACAATCAGCGCATAGTCTCGCCTGACAAAGGTTCCAAAGCGAGTATCCTTGCATGCCCGTGACCGTGGGCAGCTAAAGGGGAGCTGCAGAGGCAGGTACAGATGCGGGAAATAGAACATAGCTGGTTTTATGGTTCGTTTACGCCCTCAGCCTGTAAACTTTCCATCGATCGGGTAATTACTGAACCATCTCCGTGTAATAAGAGACACAACGTCATCTTTAATTCATCCGTAAGGAAGGACAACAACAAAAAAGGGAGAGGGGACCAAAAACTAACGTTTTACTCGATGTTTAACTGGTATTTGTTTCAGAGTTACGACAGCCAAGGATGACGGTTATTCCGCGATATCGGGGGGGGGGAGAAGGGGAGGAGTTGGACCGCCAAGTGTTGGTTTTTGTTCCTTTTACGAACTCGGCAAAGATTTAAAGTCCTCGCTCATTTTAAATCCCCCGCGGCCAGCCTCCTGTCAGGGAGCACGGGTCTGAAGGAAGGAGACTCCCGTCGTTCGGATAGGGAAGAGATTCTGGAACAGTCTTGATAACAGTTGCGGCGGTCGTCGGCGGGGGGTCGGGCCAAATCGGTGTGCTCAGCGTCCGCGTCCAACGTTAACGAGTAAGACGCAGAGCCGTGAGCCTCATCTTGAAATATGAGGGTCACATCCTACGTTTTTGTAACCTTTGACCGTCCGTCGGTTCATCTTCTTTGCTTTCCCCCCCCGAGTCCTCAGAGCCAAGGTTTTCGATAAGGTAGCTCAAGAAGTAAGACGTTGGCATGGTAACCTCATCTTTGCCGCGAAGCGCCGCATCTCGTTAGCGACAGTTGGCGGGGGAAAGAAGAAAAAATGTGTAGGCTGGAAAATAAACCAGCAGTACATATGTGACATGCAGGGGGAAGTTATACCTTGCTAATAACAACAACAACACAACAACAAATAATAATAATAATAAATATAATAATAATAATAAGAATAATAATATAATAATAATAATAATAATAATAATATAATAATAATAATAAAAGTGTTCTGGGGATAACGAAGACTTGAACGCCTCCCACCATTCTAGAACTTGCCCAGGACTGCGAACTTTCCAATAGAGGATTAAAACGACTGCCGCACGCAGAACGACTTCAGCTGGGTCCTGGCGAGTTCTGGGAGTGTTTCCGGCTGAGCCGTTAATCGATGCCAGGGTGGGGGGAATGGTAAACTTTGGTTCACTCTCGTCTATAGCCCGGCCATAAAAAGTCGACGGCTTTACTGATATTTTTCGTCACAGTCGAATTGCTCCTCCCTCCACTCGTCAAAATCCGGAACCCAGTCAGAGCCGCAGGTTGGCACCTCCTCCACACACTGACGAGCACATGCCCGCTGATTAAACTCTCGAGCTGCTAAGCAAACAGAGATCGATCTCTCTCTCTCTCTCTCCTCGTCTCTCTCTCTCGCGCGCGCCGCAGTGCGCTCTCCTCTCACAATCTCCATCTCTCTCTCTCTCTCTCATCTCTCTCTTCTCTCTCTCTCTCTCTCCTTCTCTC
>JACATO010002348.1:0-15968 GCA_018389105.1 Nautilus pompilius
ACGGACAAACGGAGAGTCAGACGGAGGGACAGACGGACAAACGGAGAGAAGACGGACAAACGGAGACAGACGGACAACGGAGAGACAGACGGAGGGACAGACGGACAAACGGAGAGACAGACGGGCAAACGGAGAGACAGACGGGCAAACGGAGAGACAGACGGAGGGACAGACGGACAAACGGAGAGACAGACGGAGTGACAGACGGACAAACGGAGAGACAGACGGGCAAACGGAGAGACAGACGAAGGGACAGACGGACAAACGGAGAGACAGACGAAGGGACAGACGGACAAACGGAGAGACAGACAGACAGACGGAGACAGACGGACAAACGGAGACATACGGACAAACGGAGAGACAGACAGACGGAGAGACAGACAGACGGAGACAGACGGACAAACGGAGACATACAAAGATAGACAGACAGACAGAGGGACAAACAGAGAGACCCAACAGACAGACACAGAGACACACAAAGACAAACAAACAGACAGATACAGAGAGACAGACAGACAGACACAGACAGACAGAGAGACAAACAGACAGACACAGACAGACGGAGAGGCAGAGAGACACAGACAAACGGAGAGACACAGACGGAGAGACACAGACAGACGGAGACAGACGGACAAATAGAGAGACCAGACAGACAAAGGTAGACAGAGAGACCAGAGAGACAGACACACAAAGGTAGACAGACAGACAGACAAACGGAGAGACAGACGGAGAGACAGACGGACAAACGGAGAGACAGACGGAGAGACAGACGGACAAACGGAGAGACAGACGGAGAGACAGACGGACAAACGGAGAGACAGACGGAGAGACAGACGGACAAACGGAGAGACAGACGGAGAGACAGACGGACAGACGGAGAGACAGACGGAGAGACAGACGGACAAACGGAGAGACAGACGGAGAGACAGACGGACAAACGGAGAGACAGACGGAGAGAGACGACGGACAAACGGAGAGAGACAACGGAGAGACAGACGGACAAACGGAGAGACAGACGGAGAGACAGACGGACAAACGGAGACAGACGGACAAACGGAGAGACAGACGGACAAACGGAGAGACAGACGGACAAACGGAGAGACAGACAGAGAGACAGACGGACAAACGGAGAGACAGACGGACAAACGGAGAGACAGACGGACAAACGGAGAGACAGACGGACAAACGGAGAGACAGACGGAGAGACAGACGGACAAGCGGAGAGACAGACGGAGAGACAGACGGACAAACGGAGAGACAGACGGACAAGCGGAGAGACAGACGGAGAGACAGACGGACAAACGGAGAGACAGACGGAGAGACAGACGGACAAACGGAGAGACAGACGGACAAACGGACAAACAGAGGGACAGACGGACAAACGGAGAGACAGACGGAGGGACAGACGGACAAACGGAGAGACAGACGGACAAACGGAGAGACAGACGGACAAACGGAGAGACAGACGGAGGGACAGACGGACAAACGGAGAGACAGACGGACAAACGGAGAGACAGACGGACAAACGGAGAGACAGACGGAGGGACAGACGGACAAACGGAGAGACAGACGGACAAACGGAGAGACAGACGGAGGGACAGACGGACAAACGGAGAGACAGACGGAGGGACAGACGGACAAACGGAGAGACAGACGGACAAACGGAGAGACAGACGGAGGGACAGACGGACAAACGGAGAGACAGACGGAGGGACAGACGGACAAACGGAGAGACAGACGGAGGGACAGACGGACAAACGGAGAGACAGACGGAGGGACAGACGGACAAACGGAGAGACAGACGGAGGGACAGACGGACAAACGGAGAGACAGACGGAGGGACAGACGGACAAACGGAGAGACAGACGGAGGGACAGACGGACAAACGGAGAGACAGACGGACAAACGGAGAGACATACGGACAAACGGAGAGACAGACGGAGGGACAGACGGACAAACGGAGAGACAGACGGAGGGACAGACGGACAAACGGAGAGACAGACGGACAAACGGAGAGACATACGGACAAACGGAGAGACAGACGGAGGGACAGATGGACAAACGGAGAGACAGACGGGCAAACGGAGAGACAGACGGGCAAACGGAGAGACAGACGGAGGGACAGACGGACAAACGGAGAGACAGACGGGCAAACGGAGAGACAGACGGAGGGACAGACGGACAAACGGAGAGACAGACGGGCAAACGGAGAGACAGACGAAGGGACAGACGGACAAACGGAGAGACAGACGAAGGGACAGACGGACAAACGGAGAGACAGACGGATAAACGGAGAGACAGACAGACAGACGGAGACAGACGGACAAACGGAGACAGACGGACAAACGGAGAGACAGACAGACGGAGAGACAGACAGACGGAGAGACACACAGACGGAGACAGACGGACAAACGGAGACATACAAAGGTAGACAGACAGACAGAGGGACAAACAGAGAGACCAGACAGACAGACACAGAGACACACAAAGACAAACAAACAGACAGATACAGAGAGACAGACAGACAGATAGACAGACAGACAGACAGACACAGACAGACAGAGAGACAAACAGACAGACACAGACAGACGGAGAGGCAGAGAGACACAGACAAACGGAGAGACACAGACGGAGAGACACAGACAGACGGAGAGACAGACGGACAAATAGAGAGACCAGACAGACAAAGGTAGACAGAGAGACCAGAGAGACAGACACACAAAGGTAGACAGACAGACAGACAAATAGAGAGACCAGACAGACAAAGGTAGACAGACAGAGAGACAGACACACATAGGTATACAGACAGACAGAGAGACAGACAGAGAGACAGACACACAAAGGTAGACAGACAGACAGAGAGATAAACAGAGAGACCAGACAGACAAACAGAGAGACAAACAGAGAGACCACACAGACAAACAGAGAGACAAACAAAGGTAGACAGACAGACAGAGGGAGAAACAGAGAGACCAGACAGACAGACAAACGGAGACACACAAAGGTAGACAGACAGACAGAGGGACAAACAGAGAGACCAGACAGACGGACACAGAGACCGACAGACAGACAGATACAGAGGGACAGATAGACAGACAGACAGACAGACACAGACGGAGAGACAGACGGAGAGACAGACACATACAGACGGAGAGACAGACGGAGAAAACACAGACAGACGGAGAGACAGACGGACAAACGGAGAGACAGACGAGAGACAGACGGACAAACGGAGAGACAGACGAAGAGACAGACGGACAAACGGAGAGACAGACGAAGAGACAGACGGACAAACGGAGAGACAGACGAAAGACAGACGACACAAACGGAGAGACAGACGGAGAGACAGACGGAGAGACAGACGGACAAACGGAGAGACAGACGGACAAACGGAGAGACAGACGGAGAGACAGACGGAGAGACAGACGGACAAACGGAGAGACAGACGAAGAGACAGACAGACAAACGGAGAGACAGACGAAGGGACAGACGGACAAACGGAGAGACAGACGACAAACGGGAGAGACAGACGGAGAGACAGACAGACAGACAGACAGACGGAGAGACAGAGAGACACAGACAGACGGAGAGACAGACAGACGGAGAGACAGACAGAGAGACAGACACACAAGGGTAGACAGACAGACAGAGAGACCAGACAGACAAATGTAGACAGACAGACTGACAGACACACAAAGGTAGACAGACAGACAGACACAGAAAGGTAGACAGACAGACAGACACAGAAAGGTAGACAGACAGACAGAGAGACCAGACAGACAAAGGTAGGTAGACAGACAGAGAGACCAGACAGAAAAATGTAGACAGACAGACAGACAGACACACAAAGGTAGACAGACAGACAGAGAGACAAGACAGAAAAATGTAGATAGACAGACAGACAGACACACAAAGGTAGACAGACAGACAGACAGACACACAAAGGTAGACAGACACACAAAGGTAGACAGTCAGACAGAGAGACCAGACAGAAAAATGTAGACAGACAGACAGACAGATAGACAAAGGTAGACAGACAGACAGAGAGACAAACAGAGAGACCAGACAGACAAAGGTAGACAGACAGATAGAGAGACAAACAGAGAGACCAGACAGACAAAGGTGACAGACAGACAGAGAGACAGACAGAGTTGACCAGACAGACAAAGGTAGACAGACAGACAGAGAGACAAACAGAGAACCAGACAGACAAAGGTAGACAGACAGAGAGACCAGACAGAGAGATCAGAGGACAGACAGACAGAGAGACAACACAGAGACCAGACAGACAAAGGTAGACAGACAGACAGCGAGACAAACAGAGAGACCAGACAGACAGACAGCGAGACAAACAGAGAGACCAGACACACAAAGGTAGACAGACAGACAAACAGAGAGACCAGACAGACAAAGGTAGACACACAGACCAGAGAGACAGACACATAAAGGTATACAGACAGACAGACAAATAGAGAGACCAGACAGACAAAGGTAGACAGAGAGACCAGAGAGACAGATACACAAAGGTAGACAGACAGACAGACAAATAGAGAGACCAGACAGACAAAGGTAGACAGACAGAGAGACAGACACACAAAGGTAGACAGACAGACAGACAAATAGAGAGACCAGACAGACAAAGGTAGACAGACAGAGAGACAGACACACAGGTATACAGACAGACAGAGAGACAGACAGAGAGACAGACACACAAAGGTAGACAGACAGACAGAGAGATAAACAGAGAGACCAGACAGACAACAGAGAGACAAACAGAGAGACCACACAGACAAACAGAGAGACAAAAACAAGGTAACAGACACAGACAGACAGAGGGAGAAACAGAGAGACCAGACAGACAGACAAACGGAGACACACAAAGGTAGACAGACAGACAGAGGGACAAACAGAGAGACCAGACAGACGGACACAGAGACCGACAGACAGACAGATACAGAGGGACAGATAGACAGACAGACAGACAGACACATACAGACGGAGAGACAGACGGAGAGACACAGACAGACGGAGAGACAGACGGACAAACGGAGAGACAGACGGAGAGACAGACGGACAAACGGAGAGACAGACGAAGAGACAGACGGACAAACGGAGAGACAGACGAAGAGACAGACGGACAAACGGAGAGACAGACGAAGAGACAGACGGACAAACGGAGAGACAGACGAGAGACAGAGGGGACGGAGAGACAGACGGAGAGACAGACGGAGAGACAGACGGACAAACGGAGAGACAGACGAAGAGACAGACGGACAAACGGAGAGACAGACGGAGAGACAGACGGAGAGACAGACGGACAAACGGAGAGACAGACGAAGAGAGACAGACAGACAACGGAGAGACAGAAAGGGACAGACGGACAAACGGAGAGACAGACGGACAAACGGAGAGACAGACGGAGAGACCAGACAGACACAGACAGACGGAGAGACAGAGAGACACAGACAGACGGAGAGAAGACAGACGGAGAGACAGACAGAGAGACAGACACACAAGGGTAGAGACAGACAGAGAGACCAGACAGACAAATGTAGACAGACAGACTGACAGACACACACAAAGGTAGACAGACAGACAGACACAGAAAGGTAGACAGACAGACAGAGAGACCAGACAGACAAAGGTGGTAGACAGACAGAGAGACCAGACAGAAAAATGTAGACAGACAGACAGACAGACAACACAAAGGTAGACAGACAGACAGAGAGACAAGACAGAAAAAGGTAGATAGACAGAGACAGACACACAAAGGTAGACAGACAGACAGACAGACACAACAAGTAGACAGACACACAAAGGTAGACAGTCAGACAGAGAGACAAACAGAGAGACCAGACAGACAAAGGTAGACAGACAGATAGAGAGACAAACAGA
The DNA here is from genome assembly GCA_018389105.1 of Nautilus pompilius. Lineage (NCBI taxonomy): Eukaryota > Metazoa > Mollusca > Cephalopoda > Nautilida > Nautilidae > Nautilus > Nautilus pompilius. The sequence continues at coordinate 5,896 of JACATO010002348.1, forward strand.
GAGACCAGACAGACAAAGGTGACAGACAGACAGAGAGACAGACAGATTGACAGACAGACAAAGGTAGACAGACAGACAGAGAGACAACAGAGAGACCAGACAGACAAAGGTAGACAGACAGAGAGACCAGACAGACAAAGGTTGACAGACAGACAGAGACAGACAGAGAGATCAGAGAGACAGACAGACAGAGAGACAAACAGAGAGACCAGACAGACAAAGGTAGACAGACAGACAGCGAGACAAACAGAGAGACCAGACAGACAAAGGTAGACAGACAGACAGCGAGACAAACAGAGAGACCAGACACACAAAGGTAGACAGACAGACAAACAGAGAGACCAGACAGACAAAGGTAGACACACAGACCAGAGAGACAGACACATAAAGGTATACAGACAGACAGACAAATAGAGAGACCAGACAGACAAAGGTAGACAGAGAGACCAGAGAGACAGATACACAAAGGTAGACAGACAGACAGACAAATAGAGAGACCAGACAGACAAAGGTAGACAGACAGAGAGACAGACACACAAAGGTAGACAGACAGACAGACAAATAGAGAGACCAGACAGACAAAGGTAGACAGACAGAGAGACAGACACAAGGTAACAGACAGACAGAGAGACAGACAGAGAGACAGACACACAAGGTAGACAGACAGACAGAGAGATAAACAGAGAGACCAGACAGACAAACAGAGAGACAAACAGAGAGACCACACAGACAAACAGAGAGACAAACAAAGGTAGACAGACAGACAGACAGAGGGAGAAACAGAGAGACCAGACAGACAGACAAACGGAGACACACAAAGGTAGACAGACAGACAGAGGGACAAACAGAGAGACCAGACAGACGGACACAGAGACCGACAGACAGACACAGAGACACACAAAGAGAAACAAACAGACAGATACAGAGGGACAGATAGACAGACAGAGAGACAGACACATACAGACGGAGAGACAGACGGAGACAGACGGACAAACGGAGAGACAGACGGAGAGACAGACGGACAAACGGAGAGACAGACGAAGAGACAGACGGACAAACGGAGAGACAGACGAAGAGACAGACGGACAAACGGAGAGACAGACGAAGAGACAGACGGACAAACGGAGAGACAGACGGAGAGACAGACGGACAAACGGAGAGACAGACGGAGAGACAGACGGACAAACGGAGAGACAGACGGAGAGACAGACGGACAAACGGAGAGACAGACGGAGAGACAGACGGACAAACGGAGAGACAGACGGAGAGACAGACGGAGAGAGAGACGGATAAACGGAGAGACAGACGGAGAGACAGACGGACAAACGGAGAGACAGACGAAGAGACAGACGGACAAACGGAGAGACAGACGGACAAACGGAGAGACAAACAGAGACAGACGGAGAGACAGACGGAGAGACACAGACAGACGGACAAACGGAGAGACAGACGGAGAGACAGACGGAGAGACACAGACAGACAGACAGACGGAGAGACAGACGGAGAGACAAGGTAGAGACAGACGGACAACGGAGAGACAGACGGAGAGACAGACGGACAAACGGAGACAGACGGACAAACGGAGAGACAGACGGACAAACGGAGAGACAGACGGACAAAACGGAACAGAAGACGGAGAAAACGGAGAGACAGACGGAGAGACAGACGGACAAACGGAGAGACAGACGAGAAACGGAGAGACAGACGGAGAGACAGACGGACAAACGGAGAGACAGACGGAGAGACAGACGGACAAACGGAGAGACAGACGGAGAGACAGACGGAGAGACAGACGGACAAACGGAGAGACAGACGGAGAAACGGAGAGACAGACGGAGAGACAGACGGACAAACGGAGAGACAGACGGAGAGAGACAGACGGACAAACGGAGAGACAGACGGAGAGACAGACGGACAAACGGAGAGACAGACGGAGAGACAGACGGAAGACAGACGGACAAACGGAGAGACAGACGGAGAGACAGACGGACAAACGGAGAGACAGACGGAGAGACAGACGGACAAACAAACGACGGAGAGACAGACGGACAACGGAGAGACAGACGGAAGACAGACGGACAAACGGAGAGACAGACGGAGAGACAGACGGACAAACGGAGAGACAGACGGAGAGACAGACGGACAAACGGAGGGACAGACGGACAAACGGAGGGACAGACGGACAAACGGAGAGACAGACGGACAAACGGAGGGACAGACGGACAAACGGAGGGACAGACGGACAAACGGAGAGACAGACGGACAAACGGAGGGACAGACGGACAAACGGAGAGACAGACGGAGGGACAGACGGACAAACGGAGAGACAGACGGACAAACGGAGGGACAGACGGACAAACGGAGAGACAGACGGACAAACGGAGGACAGAAGACGAAGAGACAGACGGACAAACGGAGAGACAGACGAAGAGACAGACGGACAAACGGAGAGACAGACGAAGAGACAGACGGACAAACGGAGAGACAGACGGAGAGACAGACGGACAAACGGAGAGACAGACGGAGAGACAGACGGACAAACGGAGAGACAGACGGAGAGACAGACGGACAAACGGAGAGACAGACGGAGAGACAGACGGACAAACGGAGAGACAGACGGAGAGACAGACGAGAAGAGACGGATAAACGGAGAGACAGACGGAGAGACAGACGGACAAACGGAGAGACAGACGGAGAGACAGACGGACAAACGGAGAGACAGACGAAGAGACAGACGGACAAACGGAGAGACAGACGGACAAACGGAGAGAAAAAGAGACAGACGGAGAGACAGACGGAGAGACACAGACAGACGGACAAACGGAGAGACAGACGGAGAGACAGACGGAGAGACACAGACAGACAGACAGACGGAGAGACAGACGGAAGAGACAAAGGTAGAGACAGACGGACAAGGAGAGACAGACGGAGAGACAGACGGACAAACGGAGACAGACGGACAAACGGAGAGACAGACGGACAAACGGAGAGACAGACGGACAAACGGAGAGACAGACGGAGAAACGGAGAGACAGACGGAGAGACAGACGGACAAACGGAGAGACAGACGGAGAAACGGAGAGACAGACGGAGAGACAGACGGACAAACGGAGAGACAGACGGAGAGACAGACGGACAAACGGAGAGACAGACGGAGAGACAGACGGAGAGACAGACGACAAACGGAGAGACAGACGGAGAAACGAGAGACAGGGAGAGACAGACGGACAAACGGAGAGACAGACGGAGAGACAGACGGACAAACGGAGAGACAGACGGAGAGACAGACGGACAAACGGAGAGACAGACGGAGAGACAGACGAGAGACAGACGGACAAACGGAGAGACAGACGGAGAGACAGACGGACAAACGGAGAGACAGACGGAGAGACAGACGGACAAACGGAGAGACAGACGGAGAACAGACGGACAAACGGAGGGACAGACGGACAAACGGAGGGACAGACGGACAAACGGAGAGACAGACGGACAAACGGAGAGACAGACGGACAAACGGAGGGACAGACGGACAAACGGAGAGACAGACGGAGGACAGACGGACAAACGGAGAGACAGACGGACAAACGGAGGACAGACGGACAAACGGAGAGACAGACGGACAAAGGGGGACAGACGGACAAACGGAGAGACAGACGGAGGGACAGACGGACAAACGGAGAGACAGACGGACAAAAGAAGGGACAGACAGAGGGACAGACGGACACGGAGGGACAGACGGAGGGACAGACGGACAAACGGAGAGACAGACGGACAAACAGAAGACAGACGACGAGGGACAGACGGACAAACGGAGAGACAGACGGAGGGACAGACGGACAAACGGAGAGACAGACGGACAAACGGAGAGACAGACGGAGGGACAGACGGACAAACGGAGAGACAGACGGACAAACGGGGAACAGACGGACAACGGAGAGACAGACGGACAAACGGAGAGACAGACGAAGAGACAGACGGACAAACGGAGAGACAGACGAAGAGACAGACGGACAAACGGAGAGACAGACGAAGAGACAGACGGACAAACGGAGAGACAGACGGAGAGACAGACGGACAAACGGAGAGACAGACGGGAGACAGACGGACAAACGGAGAGACAGACGGAGAGACAGACGGACAAACGGAGAGACAGACGGAGAGACAGACGGACAAACGGAGAGACAGACGGAGAGAGACAGACGGAGAGAGAGACGGATAAACGGAGAGACAGACGGAAGACAGACGGACAAACGGAGAGACAGACGGAGAGACAGACGGACAAACGGAGAGACAGACGAAGAGACAGACGACAAACGGAGAGACACGGACAAACGGAGAGACAAACAGAGACAGACGGAGAGACAGACGGAGAGACACAGACAGACGGACAAACGGAGAGACAGACGGAGAGACAGACGGAGGACACAGACAGACAGACAGACGGAGAGACAGACGGAGAGACAAAGGTAGAGACAGACGGACAAACGAGAGACAGACGGAGAGACAGACGGACAAACGGAGACAGACGGACAAACGGAGGACAAGACGGACAAACGGAGAGACAGAGACGGACAAACGGAGAGACAGACGGAGAAACGGAGAGACAGACGGAGAGACAGACGACAAACGGAGAGACAGACGGAGAAACGGAGAGACAGACGGAGAGACAGACGGACAAACGGAGAGACAGACGGAGAAACGGAAGACAGACGGAGAGACAGACGGACAAACGGAGAGACAGACGGAGAGACAGACGGACAAACGGAGAGACAGACGGAGAGACAGACGGAGAGACAGACGGACAGACGAGAGACAGACGGAGAAACGGAGAGACAGACGGAGAGACAGACGGACAAACGGAGAGACAGACGGAGAGACAGACGGACAAACGGAGAGACAGACGGAGAGACAGACGGACAAACGGAGAGACAGACGGAGAGACAGACGGAGAGACAGACGGACAAACGGAGAGACAGACGGAGAGACAGACGGACAAACGGAGAGACAGACGGAGAGACAGACGGACAAACGGAGAGACAGACGGAGAGACAGACGGACAAACGGAGAGACAGACGGAGAGACAGACGGACAAACGGAGAGACAGACGGAGAGACAGACGGACAAACGGAGGGACAGACGGACAAACGGAGGACAGACGACAAACGGAGAGACAGACGGACAAACGGAGGGACAGACGGACAAACGAGGGACAGACGGACAAACGGAGAGACAGACGGACAAACGGAGGGACAGACGGACAAACGGAGAGACAGACGGAGGGACAGACGGACAAACGGAGAGACAGACGGACAAACGGAGGACAGACGGACAAACGGAGAGACAGACGGACAAACGGAGGACAGACGGGACAAACGGAGAGACAGACGGAGGGACAGACGGACAAACGGAGAGACAGACGGACAAAAGAAGGGACAGACAGAGGGACAGACGGACAAACGGAGGGACAGACGGAGGGACAGACGGACAAACGGAGAGACAGACGGACAAACAAGAGAGGACAACGAAGACGAGGACAGACGGACAAACGGAGAGACAGACGGAGGGACAGACGGACAAACGGAGAGACAGACGACAAACGGAGAGACAGACGGAGGGACAGACGGACAAACGGAGAGACAGACGGACAACGAAGGGACAGACAGAGGGACAGACGGACAAACGGAGAGACAGACGGAGGGACAGACGGACAAACGGAGAGACAGACGGACAAACAGAGAGACAGACGGAGAGACAGACGGGCAACGGAGAGACAGACGAAGGGACAGACGAAGGACAGACGGAGGGACAGACGGAGAGACAGACGGGCAAACGGAGAGACAACGAAGGGACAGACGAAGGGACAGACGGAGGACAGACGGACAACGGAGAGACAGACGGGCAAACGGAGAGACAGACGAAGGGACAGACGAAGGGACAGACGGAGGGACAGACGGACAAACGGAGAGACAGACGGGCAAACGGAGAGACAGACGGAGGGACAGACGGACAAACGGAGAGACAGACGGGCAAACGGAGAGACAGACGAAGGGACAGACGGACAAACGGAGAGACAGACGAAGGGACAGACGGACAAACGGAGAGACAGACGGATAAACGGAGAGACAGACAGACAGATGGAGACAGACGGACAAACGGAGACATACGGACAAACGTAGAGACAGACAGACGGAGAGACAGACAGACGGAGACAGACGGACAAACGGAGACATACAAAGGTAGACAGACAGACAGAGGGACAAACAGAGAGACCAACAGACAAAGGTAGACAGACAGAGAGACCAGACAGACAAAGGTTGACAGACAGACAGAGACAGACAGAGGATCAGGAGAGAAACAGACAGAGAGACAACAGAGAGACCAGACAGACAAAGGTAGACAGACAGACAGCGAGACAAACAGAGAGAACCAGACAGACAAAGGTAGACAGAAGACAGACAGCGAGACAAACAGAGAGACCAGACACACACAAAGGTAGAACAGACAGAAGACAACAGAGAGACCAGACAGACAAAGAGACACACAGACCAGAGAGACAGACACATAAAGGTATACAGACAGACAGACAAATAGAGAGACAGACAGACAAAGGTAGACAGAAGAGACCAGAGAGACAGATACACAAAGGTAAGACAGACAGACGACAATAGAGAGACCAGACAGACAAAGGTAGAGACAGACAGAGAGACAGACACAACAAGGTAAGACAGACAGACAGACAAATAGAGAGACCAGACAGACAAAGGTAGACAGACAGAGAGACAGACACACAGGTATACAGACAGACAGAGAGACAGACAGAGAGACAGACACACAAGGTAGACAGACAGACAGAGAGATAAACAGAGAGACCAGACAGACAAACAGAGAGACAAACAGAGAGACCACACAGACAAACAGAGAGACAACAAAGAGACAGACAGACAGAACAGGGGAGAAACAGAGAGACCAACAGACAGACAAACGGAGACACACAAAGGTAGACAGACAGACAGAGGGACAACAGAGAGACCAGAGACAGACGGACACAGAGACAGACAGACAGACACAGAGACAACACAAAAGAAACAAACAGACAGATACAGAGGGACAGATAGACAGACGAGAGACAGACACATACAGACGGAGAGACAGACGGAGACAGACGGACAAACGGAGAGACAGACGGAGAGACAGACGGACAAACGGAGAGACAGACGAAGAGACAGACGGACAAACGGAGAGACAGACGAAGAGACAGACGGACAAACGGAGAGACAGACGAAGAGACAGACGGACAAACGGAGAGACAGACGGAGAGACAGACGGACAAACGGAGAGACAGACGGAGAGACAGACGGACAAACGGAGAGACAGACGGAGAGACAGACGGACAAACGGAGAGAACGACAAACGGAGAGACAGAGAGAGCAGACGGACAAACGGAGAGACAGACGGAGAGACAGACGGAGAGAGAGACGGATAAACGGAGAGACACGGAGAGACAGACGGACAAACGGAGAGACAGACGAAGAGACAGACGGACAAACGAGAGACAGACGGACAAACGGAGAGACAAACAAACAGAGACAGACGGAGAGACAGACGGAGAGACAAAGACAGACGGACAAACGGAGAGACAGACGGAGAGACAGACGGAGAGACACAGACAGACAGACAGACGGAGAGACAGACGGAGAGACAAGGTAGAGACAGACGGACAAACGGAGAGACAGAGGAGAGACAGACGGACAAACGGAGACAGACGGACAAACGGAGAGACAGACGGACAACGGAGAACAGACGGACAAACGGAGGACAGACGGAGAAACGGAGAGACAGACGAGAGACAGACGGACAAACGGAGAGACAGACGGAAACGGAGAGACAGACGGAGAGACAGACGGACAAACGGAGAGACAGACGGAGAGACAGACGGACAAACGGAGAGACAGACGGAGAGACAGACGGACAGACAGACGGACAAACGGAGAGACAGACGGACAAACGGAGAGACAGACGGAGAGACAGACGGACAAACGGAGAGACAGACGGAGAGACAGACGGACAAACGAGAGACAGACGGAGAGACAGACGGACAAACGGAGAGACAGACGGAGAGACAGACGGAGAGAACAGACGGACAAACGGAGAGACAGACGGAGAGACAGACGGACAAACGGAGAGACAGACGGAGAGACAGACGGAACAAACGGAGAGACAGACGGAGAGACAGACGGACAAACGGAGGGACAGACGGACAAACGAGGGACAGACGGACAAACGGAGAGACAGACGGACAAACGGAGGACAGACGGACAAACGGAGGGACAGACGGACAAACGGAGAAGACAGACGGACAAAACGAGGGACAGACGGACAAACGGAGAGACAGACGGAGGGACAGACGGACAAACGGAGAGACACGGACAAACGGAGGGACAGACGGACAAACGGAGAGACAGACGGACAAACGGAGAAAACGAGGGACACGGACAAACGGAGAGACAGACGGAGGACAGACGGACAAACGGAGAGACAGACGGACAAAAAGAAGGGACAGACGGAGGGACAGACGGACAAACGGAGGGACAGACGGAGGGACAGACGGACAAACGGAGGGACAGACGGAGGGACAGACGGACAAACGGAGAGACAGACGACAAACAGAAGACAGACGGAGGGACAGACGGACAAACGGAGAGACAGACGGAGGGACAGACGGACAAACGGAGAGACAGACGGACAAACGGAGAGACAGACGGAGGGGACAGACGGAAACAAAACGGAGAGACAGACGGACAAACGAAGGGACAGACAGAGGGACAGACGGACAACGGAGAGACAGACGGAGGGACGACGGACAAACGGAGAGACAGACGGACAAACAAGAGACAGACGGAGAGACAGACGGGCAACGGAGAGACAGACGAAGACAGACGAAGGGACAGACGGAGAGGACAGACGGAGAGACAGACGGGCAAACGGAGAGACAGACGAAGGGACAACGAGGGACAAACGGAGGGACAGACGGACAAACGGAGAGACAGACGGCAACGAGAGACAGACGAAGGGACAGACGAAGGGACAGACGGAGGGACAGACGGACAAACGGAGAGACAGACGGGCAAACGGAGAGACAGACGAAGGGACAGACGGACAAACGGAGAGACAGACGAAGGGACAGACGGGCAAACGGAGAGACAGACGAAGGGACAGACGGACAAACGGAGAGACAGACGAAGGGACAGACGGACAAACGGAGAGACAGACGAAGAGACAGACGGACAAACGGAGACATACGGACAAACGGAGAGACAGACAGACGGAGACAGACGGACAAACGGAGACATACAAAGGTAGACAGACAGACAGAGGGACAAACAGAGAGACCAGACAGACAGACACAGAGACACACACAGACAAACAAACAGACAGATAGACGAGCAGACGACAGACACAGACAGACAGAGACAACAAGACAGACACAGACAGACGGAGAGGCAAGAGAAGAGACACAACGAGACAAACGGAGAGACACAGACAGACGGAGAGACAGACGGACAAATAGAGAGACCAGACAGACAAAGTTAGACAGAGAGACCAGAGAGACAGACACAACAAAGGGAGACAGACAGACAGACAAACGGAGAGACAGACGGAGAGACAGACGGACAAACGGAGAGACAGACGGAGAGACAGACGGACAAACGGAGAGACAGACGGAGAGACAGACGGACAAACGGAGAGACAGACGGAGAGACAGACGACAAACGGAGAGACAGACGGAAGACAGACGGACAAACGGAGAGACAGACGACACTGAGAGACAGACGGAGAGACAGACGGAGAGACAGACGGACAGACGGAGAGACAGACGGACAGACGGAGAGACAGACGGAGAAACGGAGAGACAGACGTAGGAGACAGACGGAGAGACAGACGGACAAACGGAGAGACAGACGTGAGACAGACGTAGAGACAGACGACAACGGAGAGACAACGTAGAGACAGACGACAAACGGAGAGACAGACAGGAGAGACAGACGTAGAGACAGACGGACAAACGGAGAGAC